>BHFT01037413.1:0-34400 GCA_004320025.1 Laticauda laticaudata
CAGATGCATAGCGTTTTCCAACAGATGGCAAGCTTTTTTTAATGTTTTACATCCTCTTTGCATCTGTTTGTGCAGTATGACATGGGCTTTATTAGGCACAGTTTAAAGTCACAAAAGTGAATAATGCGGCAAACAAAATACCAAAACAAACCACATTGATGAGAGTTCAGAAGCAAGCAAAGATAACTAAGTATAAACTCCAGGAAAATAACTGAGAAAAATGGGAAGAACGCCAACAAAGATAAGCCTCTTTCAAGGTAAACACTAATTGACTTCAGAAATTCTAACTGGGCAATTGCAAACTTATATACATTTCTCCCACTTGCAAGCCATGAGGAGGATCATGGTAATCTCTTGAGTAGACCTCGCTTTTCCCTGATTCTCTCCTCTCTGCGTGACCTAGGATGGATAGGGCATGGGCCTGGATCCTCCTCTGACTGCTCAGCCGGCCTCCACCCTTCCCCAGCCTCCTCCACATCTTTGGAGCCACACTCCCACTCCCTGGCTGTTCCTCCTCTTCCTCAGAGTCAGACTCCACCAGGGGCATGACAGTATTCCTGTTAAGGATGCAGTTTCAGCTTGATGCCATCAGATGTCATCTTCCTGAAATAAAAGCAAATTAAAAGAAACATCTCCCATGGGTACTTTCATGCAAGTGTAATTGCCTTATCTTAACCATAGAATTTTATAGGAGGAATGATAGTAGTCTGAATAGTAATCTCTTCCACTTGTAATTTCACGGTGCTTAATTTTGTGTGTGTGTCAAAATTTTTATTGTGTTTTTTATTGTGTATATTTTTAAAAGAAATATACATAACCAGGTTCCCTTGGTTTCTTATGATTCTTCTATTTTGTTTCCTTCTTACAAAAAAAAAATCCTCAAAAGGAAAAAACTGGAATACTAAATGAATGAATTTTAGTTGGTAAGTTTAGATCCTGGAAGCATGGTTTGCAGGTAACTTAAAGCAGAGATACTGTTTGAAACAAGACAGCTTTAATTTTTTTTGTTGGTTAATCATTTCATGAAAGGAAGAGATCCTTCTGTTCGTTTGATATACATGTGTTCATGTGAGTATCTAACAGATTCCATCTTGGAAGGCATAGCAAAAGAGACAATATCGGTGGTTTATCCCTTCTTTTTCCAAAAGCCTATCGTATGTTGTTCTGTTCAGGAGAAACTCAGCCTTGAGGGCAGCTTTTCAGTTTTTCTTTGTAGTGGAACTCTATTAAATATATGCTTTGGAACCAATCTATGGTTTTTTAAATAAAACCAAAGAATGCTCCATATTCTGTCTGCTCTTTTCATTTCTCTTATTTCTGCCCCAAACACCGTCTTTTCAATCTGTAGATTTATCACTTTATGTTTCAATTTGTCCTTTTCTCTCCCAATTTTACTTACCCTTAGTTGCTAGAAGTCTTGAGGCTTCTTTCCATTCTTGTGATGAACATTCTTGTGATGAACATTCTTGTGATGAACATTCTTGTGATGAACATTCTTGTGATGAAACCGGGCACACTTATACACTCTCTTCATATAAGAGCTGAATGGAGACAGATCTAGAAATCTGCATTCTTTTCCAGACTTACAGTGCATTCATCATCCATTCTTCTTGATTCCATCTTGTTTAATGATGACATTTCTTTTGAATATACCCATTCTCACTATGTTCAACTTTTATGGTTTTCCTGTAGTATCTTCATATCTGTATAATAAAATGGGCAGAAACTTGTTCTTATCAATAGCCATTTTCATTTATTTGACTCGCATTCATTCCTCACAATTGAGTACATACTTACCCATTGTCTTCCTGTAAGGATTTGCAGCGGGGACGGGATTCAATTTTTTAAACAACCAGTTTTGTGGGCATGGCTTAGTTGGTGTGGCTTGGTGGTCATGTGACTGGGTGGGCATGGCCAACTCAACATCACTCATGTCAAGGGGCACTTCTCCTTGCCTGGCCTTTCATGACAGTGGGGATGCTGCAATGGTCGTAAGTGTGAAAAATGGTCATAAGTCACTTTTTTCAGTGCCATTGTAACTTTGAANAGTTAAAATAAAGTGATAACTATCAGCAGCCAATTCTTGCTCATAAAGTGAAACCCTTTAGCAGAGAGGTCATTAAAGCTCTTCAGAAAGAACATACCCAGGAGAAGAAATCCTTAGATCCATTTGCACCACTTAAAGATACCAGCTAGTCTCACCTCACAAGATATCCTAAGGAAATCATCCAGATTTAAGGAAAGGTCACATGCCCCCCAGAAAGGCAGTAAAAAAAATCAGTACCAAGCTTGCATCCTGCCTCTTGGAAGTACACCCCAAAGGACAGTGCCAGACACCACTAAAGCAGTGAAGGAAGACCCCCTCCCCAAACAGAAAAAAAACCCATGAGGCAGGAAAAAATTCAAACACAATACAAATAATTAAATCACAACGGTAGCTGTTGCTTGTTGAAGCTGAAAAGAGAACACAATCCCATCAATGAACACAGGATTAAATATCACCAAGCACAGATTTAACCTTTTCCAAAAACCAGTTTTAGTCCAAAACTCAGAAAGAGTATGTAAACTCATGTTTGAATGTCAATCTTTCTAGCTAGCCAAGAAGCCTTTCTGAATGTCACTCATCTTGGTTCCCTGTCATTTAAAGCTTCTTTCTGATAGCTCTGTTTCATTATTCAATTATTTCTTCAAAGTGCTGATTTTTCAAAGTGCTGACTGTCCACGGAAGTATTTCCTCCCAACAGCAGGGTAAAAATCTTAAAACAATCCTTCCCCTTTAAGAAAGTCAAGCCCCAGAAGCTCCAGAGACAGGGAGGCTAGGCGTTCTGGCAAGAATGTAATAAGGGTGGAAAAAACAAAAAGAAATTGCTTTTAACTACAAGTTCCCTGAACGACTCAGAAAATTAACAAGGGGTTGTATAGAACTGGTCAGAACCAGTAGAATCCAACCTCTGATTTGTGGATCTTAAGGTTTCTCCATTTCACCATTTTTAATGGTCACCTTAGGAAAAGATGAAAGCACTTACAATTACCCATCCTTCATAATGGTAATGGGCAACCTTCTTCAATCATTAATTGATTCTCACAAATAGCCACTATCAATTCTAGTAGCTGGCAGCTACCATACTCTAAAAATATCAGGAAAGGTGACTGACTCATTTTTTTTCCAACAGTGTGAGAAATCTGTATCATGGGAAGGAAAAAAAGAAAACAAGGGAAAGAGGAAAAAGAAAAGATTTGAGCTCAACTTCTGACTACATCCATCTTCCACTGCTTGTCACTTTTGCTGTATTATTTTTTATTAGTATGTTATAGTGCTCAAAGAGTCTAGATTGATATTTTATAGTGCAACAATTATATAGTTTTTGTGCTTGTTACCTAGTGAATCATTTAAGGATTCAACTTTGTTAGAAATTAATTAAAAAACAGTTCTTTTATTCAGAAACTTGCTTTTTATTCCAGAGTTTTTAGAAGGATTTTCTGTAACTAATGGTATGGATTGCATTGCAGCTATGAGTGGCTTAGCAGTTATATCAATTTGGATTTAATACTATTGAATTTAGTATTCATTGCCGATAGTTGAGGGTTAAGTCAAGGGTATCTATATTCTTATTAAGAATGAAAATAAGTTGATTGAATAGAGGAAGGATTATTTTATTTTGAATAGGTCTTCTTGGTATGTGTTGCCTATTGTATTCTATTTTATAGATATAAAATAAATGAACATTTATTTATTTATTTATTCACATAAATGAACATTTTTTTTGAGTGAGATAGATTTGTGTATGCCTCAGTATTACTGTAGGATGTGAAGAGAAGTTGATAAATAATATTTAGTACTGTATTGTTTTCTGAAAGAGGAAAGAGATTTTTCTAACACATGAACCTTCAAATTCTTTTAAACCATCTTCAGTCCAAGCAGCTAGAACAGTTCCCATCTGTTGTGTAAACTTGATTTATCAAACTGTTTTAGTAAAGCACATAAGTCAACTGTAGGATTAGCTCTCTGTACAGCTCCTTTGTGGCCACAAATGCATGGCCAAATCACAGATCCTTGGGCAAGTTTTAGATTCCCAGGCCTCAAATGGGCCACCCTTTGTCACAATGGGCCTCTAAATAGCCCATTCTGTAGTTGATTAAAATTCCCTTCAAGCGTCTGTCCAGGGCCATTTGCTCCAATAGAAGCACTGCTCTGATCTGGCTGTGCCAAATAAACCAGGAGGGCTTAGCAATGAGGTTTACAAGCCGTCTCTTAAGCTTAGCTCCACTTTCTGACTCCACTTCAATAATTCATATAAGTTATTCAGGTATTTTTGTAGATAGCATATAATTATTGTATATGTTTTATTATTATCTATTACTATTTATTAGCTGACTAAATATGCACAAGTTTTAATGTGGTAAGAATGCCAACAATTTGAGAAGGAAAAATTTTAAAAATGCACTTCATTTTTTAAAGATAATGTGCACATATGTTACAATTGGCATCATATTAACAGAGGCATATTTCCTTGTGGCATCTCTACTGTATTAAAAAGCACCTTTCCAAACAGTGATTGGCAGTATAAAGCTTATGGATGCCAAGTTGCCTACAACCACCCTCTCCCTCTAAAAATTTCTGTATTCGCCCACTAAAAACACAAGAATGCCAGCATATTACGAAATTTCATGAACTCATTAATGAGAGTTCCAAAACTGCACAATAGCACTGATAAGATTCCCTTCCTCTGTTTTAAGATTACATATATTATCTGTAATTCATGAATATATTAACTGATTACTGTCCTGCTGGCAGATTAATTGTAACTTTTTAATTAATTAATTAGTGGAGGAATAAACTGTTACTTGATGTAGCATTTAACTTAGCAACATGATACACAATTAGAAGAACTGAACAAAAGCATCTCAAAACTAAGGGCCCAGATGAACCAGAGCCAGACATTCTACAATGAAATTAAATAGATAGTAGAAAGTATTGCTAACAACAAAAATTCAGGAGTTGATGAAATACTTAGATAATTTAGTTACAGTGCTACTTGTGGTCTATAAGCAGGCAAGGAAAACAAGGAAGTTATCAAGGGACTGAAAAGATCAATTCATATTTCAATGCCAAGAAGGATAATGCTAAAGAGTATTCAAAGTACATTTATAGTCAAAAGACATTTATATCACAGGCTAGTCAGATCCTGCTCAAGATTTTACAACTGGACTTCTGCAATATGCAGAATAAGAATGCCTATGTGATGGTCAGATTTGCAAGCTCAATTCAAAAGAAGCAAAAATAGTCATGTCACATAACTAACACATGATTGGTAATAAAAAAAGGAGTTCCAAAAAGACATACATTATTGGCCTTTGACCATGGACCATAAGAAATTGTGGATAGCCCTTAAAAACATGTGTTATCTTGCAAATAGGAAGCATTTATTTAAAAAATTCTATTATAAAACCAAATGAAGCCAAATCTTTGGATGCAAAAAGGACTTTATTAGGGAAAAGGAAATATGGGGAAAAAAGAAGAAAAGGTAACAATTACACAGATAATTCTGAAGAAGTCCAGCGCTATTCTGCGATACAATGAACTTCAGCAACAGTTCTCAAGGTGTGGTTTCAGGCTTTGCAAAGTCAAATACTGTGCATAAATACTTCAAATTTTACCAGTTTTAATTTGTTAAATTGATAGATATAATCTACTTCAACCAAAGTTCTTTGGAGTCCTCAGTCCTTTTAATAACGTAAAGAGATCCTAAAATCTACAGGACAGACACAATACTGTCTTTAATATTTCACATACATTATGCAGATAAAATTGACAATTTGAATAATTTCGCAACAGTTCCAACACATTCTTGGCTACCTTCACATTCTTCAATAGCCTTCTCTTTCTTAAATGATGGATGAGATCACACATCATGAGTTAGGTTAAAAAAAACCATTTTTATTACATGATTACTTTTCCATTGCTTTTTGTTCACTTAACTGGATCGCCTATTTAGACAATGAATTAATAAAGTAAAGGGTATAATGTGTAAATAAAGGGTTTTTTCTGCTGTCGGTGAATATAACTAATAATGTTTCTATGGTAACTAATGCATTTCATCAGAGGAAATTTGAAAACAATTTTAAAAGGCAGAATTCATAAGCATGTATTGTTAGCAAATGAATCAAAATATAGTATGGATGCTATCTGTGATTAACATATTATATTCATTACATAGGAAAACAAATCTCAAGCTAATTCAAGAATATGTGCCTGGTATCTTCTATATAAAGGATTTATTAAAAAAAAAAGAGGAATGAAAATAAGTGCCAGTATAGAAGCATTGAGGTACATCATATGTTTGCAAATGCTATTAGGTAATATGTAATATTAGGTGGTTTTATTTCCCTGCTTTAAGTCCTTCCTTCCTTCCTTCCTTCCTTCCTTCCTTCCTTCCTTCCTTCCTTCCTTCCTTCCTTCCTTCCTTCCTTCCTAGCTAGCTATCTAGCTATCTACCATAAACAGGCTTTTATAGATTCCAAAACCAAAATCAGGTGCTGAAAGCCTTTGTATTTCTTCTAGTTCCATGTTCATTTGATACATATTTGTCAATTTCCTTCATAAATGAAGGCAAATATATGTGTCCCAAGATAATGTTGCTGGATCCTATCTGGGTCAGTCACTGGTCCAGATGTTTCATCTTCCAAGTTTTCAGACTTGTGCTGGAACCTGTCTTCAAGGAACTTCTCTCTACTCCAATGTGTTCTTTGGGTTATTCTATCTATAATATCTGGCTGGGTGTGCTTTCTTATTGGCTCGCTATTAAGTTGTTGGCTGTTGTTTCCTTGTGCTGCAAAGTTCTTGGCTCCTAAGTACCTGATAAGCTGCTAGTAAATCAGCACTCCTGTTGACTGACAAGGGGCCCATTTCCCAGGCGTCAATTATTTCCCTGGCTATTTTTGTACTTGCTTGGCTAACAATCTTAGTAGCTGTGAAATTGAATATATGCTCTTATTCATTGAAGTGTGAGGCCTGCAATGAGTTAGGAGCTCCTTGTCTGTCCGCTTGCTTGTGTTTTTGCAATCTGATGGTTAGCTTGTCTGTCTGTCCCTGTCTGTCCATCATAGTCACAGGGGCAATCCATATTTGTTGGAAATGATAGTTTCCTTCATATTCTATTGCTTCAGTGCAGCTCGGTTGTTATATTGATGACCCAGCTATTGTGATTAAAAAATAATCAAGCAATGAATAAAAGATAATCTACCAATGAATCTGCATATATTAAGAGGCAAACAACGTCATAACCACAAGTCAACTTGAGTCTGTCAAAAACAGAATATGGCAAACAAATCTTGTTTCAATCTTTGACAAAGTGTCTTAAGCCCCTCTCACACAGCACCAACGGATGGAAAGAGGATGTAAAACGGAGAGAAACACTTGCCATCCGTTGGTTAAGTTTGGTTAACGTGATGCTTCCATTCTGTACTCACTGCCTCCGTTTTTCATCCTCTCTATATCGTCCAGCATCCATCTTTTGACATTTCATCCGCCTCAAAAAGTTTTTCAGCTGAAACAAAACTTTTTTGAGAGGAAAAATGTATCCAACGCGTCCATTCTGCATTCGCTACTACATACAGGGAACATCCGTTCTATATCCGTTATACATCCGTTACGCATCCGCTATATCCGCTAGGCATCCGCTGCACATCCGCGCAACTCGCATCTGCTCCAGCGGAAAAACAGACACAGGGAGGAAATGAAACGGAACGTGGAAATGGACACGGCAGCGTTAGTAGCACGGAGACGGAGAAAAGGATGAAAGCGGATGCAGCTCGCATACAAAGCATTAAAACGGAAAAAACATTTGCAGAGGCACCTAATCTCGGATATTTAGGATGTCTGCAGGATGCCTAGAGAATGCAAAAGGACACGAGCGGAAAACCTATATTTCCTATAAAAAGGGGGAGGAAATCACCTGGAATCTCACTTTCAGTCCAGCAGCCCTGCTGTGCAGACCTCTTCAGCCTTATCTGGCTCTTGCTCTTCCACAGCATCCAGTCATCTCCACCATGGATCGTAACACACTCCTTTGGTAGCCACCATCGTTCTACAACAGTGCAAAGCCATCTACAGCTCTTTCACCTGTTCTACGCGAAGAAAAAAAGAGCGGCCAAGAAGTGTCTGGGTCTTGAAGATGGATCGCCAGGAAGAGCAAAGAGGACTGTATAACAAGCTGATGGTGGAGTGAGGGAACGAAGACCCTCGTGCATTCCAGAACTTCATGAGGATGCCGCCAGCCATGTTTGACGAAGTTGTGGAGCGGCTGAGACCCAGGTTGACCAACGCAGAGCACCAACTTCTGGCCCAGCCTGGAACCTGGCTGAAGGTGGCACTCACTCTGGCCACCGGGGCTCCGGGACCACGTACAGGAGCATACAGTACGCCTGGAGCAGTGCCACACAACACCATCAGCATTGTGGTCAGAGAAGTGGTGCAGGCCATCATCGAAGAATACATGGAGGAGCTCCTCCAGTGCCCCTCCACTGAAGAAGGCTGGAAGAAAGTTGCAGAGCAGTGGTTATCAGAAGTGGAACTTCCCCACAGCGTTGGAGCCATAGATGGCAAGCACACGGCTTGCAAGCTCCAGCCAAGTCAGGTCCAATTATCACCAACTACAAGGGCTTCTTTCAGCATCATCCTCTTTCGCCATGGTCGATGCTGACTACAAGTTCATGTACATCGATGCTTCCAGGCAACAGGTCATCTTCAGATAGCCAGGTATACAACGCCAGTCACCTCAAGGAGGGGCTGGCAACGCAACCTCATCATGGGCTTTCCCAGATCCAGACCCCCTGCCCACGACACACAAGAATGTGCCTACTTCATCGTGGGGGTGACGCCTTCTCCCTCAGAACCTACCTCATGAAGCCATACACTTCCAGATGCCTCACCCGTGAAGAGAGGATCTTCAACTACAGGCTGTCCAGGGCAAGGTGGGGGGTGGAGAACGCCTTTGGCATCCATGGCCAACAGGTTCCAGTACTTCTCAACCACATGCAGCATCGCCCACAGGACCGGGAGGAGGATCGGGGAAAGCTTGCTGCATCCTGCACAATCTCATGCGGCACCCGCTCACCCAGTGTTGCAGAACAGACTTGTGGACCTCAACAAGGCAATGGGGACATGAGCCTGGTGAATGGAGGCAAGGGCGAAACTGATAGACACTGTGGATGTTCAAGGCCCCAACAGAGCTTCACGTGAAGGGAAGAAGCAGCGCAACCCTCTGAAACACTGGTGCAAACTCCCCAGCTGGAGCAGTGGAGTGCAAGACAAGGATGATAGATGCTTATGGTGTTTCCTTCACCCTGCCTGTCTCATCACACTGATGAGATTGGGCCATGTATGTGGGTGGGACTACAATGAACAGGGCGTTTAATAAAGAGTTGTGTTTATGTTGAAATGTGTGGATCAAAGATTACATTGTTATGATAATAAAGGGCCATATGTGTGGCACCTGGGAAGGTGGACCATACATCCCACTATGCTTGCACTGGAGGTTTATCTATCCCACAGCTATTACCCATCCCACAGGTTACCCCTGCCCATCCCACAGCTATTACCCATCCCAAAGGTATCCCTGCCATCCCACAAGCTATTTACCCATCCAAAGGTATCCCTGCCCCTCCCACTGCTATCTGAAACCCACCCCACAAGCATGCAAATGCTTAAACCATTTGTAAAAGTTTCCACCAAGACTTTATTTACAAAAATAAATGAAGCAAGTGTGTGAAGCAAAGATAATCTTTATTAATAAAAAGCTGTAAAAGCAAAATGACCCCAAGTCAAGTGTCCCAAGCAAAGATAAAGTCAACAGGTAGCAACCCAGTTCTCTCGGCAATGTTTCTCAGTCACTCTGAGGGGTGCCATAGTCTCAAGGGTGAAGGATACTTGGAGGTGCGCTGCTGCTGGAGTGCTGCGTCTGAGGCACCATTGGGGTGCCTGGCCCAAGAGGACAACAGGGGATGGGTGTGTGGAGGAAGCTCGCAGAGAGCTGGCTCAGTCCTGTGATGTTGAGAACCCTTCCTCCAGGACATGGGGTGTCTAGTCCCAACACTGATGACAGATGTTCTGAGGCCAGCTTGGCTGTGGGGTGGAGGAAGGAGGAGGAGTAGTGGGGATGTCTGTCTGCAGGGTGAGCGAGGTGAGGCATCTGTGGCATCTGTGGCATGGGTGGCATCTGTCGGTGTGGGTGACATCGGTGGCATCCATGGCCCGGTGGCACCGGTGGCGTACAATGTACCTGTGCCTGGACTTGAAGGGGTGCCTGTGCTTGTCTGGAGCTCCTGGTATCCATAGCCTTGGGAGGTGAGGGCCTGTGGAAAGCTTGGAAGGGCAGTGACATCACTTGGGGTGGAGGAGCAGATCCTGGAATGGGTGGGAGCAGGTTCACCTGGTCTGGAGAGTTGTGAAGAAGATCTGTGATCCTGTCCTTGATCACCGTGGTACTGTGATTCGGACATGTCCATGAGGGGTCTGGTTGACGTAGGTGAGGAAAGGGCTTGCGGTTGGAGGATGGTATGTCAGTATGTACCAGCCTGAGAGAGGAGATCTACCCTGCTTCTGATGGTGTCACTGATCTCCAGCAGGACAGTTTGGCTCTGCCCTCCGGTCTGGCTCTCTGCCTGTTTTTCTGTGAGGTGGAGCTGGGGTGGATGTGGGGTGGTTCTGGTGGAAGTGCACTCTCCTTGCTCCCACTGCGTCACGGGGGTCCTCCACGCACTCTGCACGGGGAGTGCAGCTGTGCGGGGGGCGTCTCTGAATGGCACGCTCCACAGATACCTGCCTGGACACAGGAGCTTGACTCTTGGCCAGAGAGGGTGAGAGAGAGGGTTGACAGAGGGCTGCTCCGGTGGTGGATCTCACCCTCCAAGAAGCTGCACTTGGCCATCACTTAGGTCTCTCGGTCCATCAGCTTGACTGTGGGCCTGGCAGATTTCTTGAGGTGCAGCTTCCGTGTACCAGGTGTGCATCTGCTTCCACCAGCCGAGGGCACCTCCCAAAGTGTAGCCCAGGCTCTCCGCTTCTCTCCTCCAAGCTGGCCTGCTTCCTTTTGGTGTCTCGATAGAGCCTGTGTCCCTTCCGCCAAAGATACTTGTTCTCCCTCAGCCAATTCCAGCCTCATCCTTCTTGTTCCTCTTCGATGGAGTATTGCCTCCTCTCCCATTCCTCGTTCACGTGTTATACTCTTCTTCCCTCTGGCAGGGCCATCTGGGCCCTTATCAGAGGGGCTTCAAGGTTACAGGGGCTGCTCCTCCACACCACCACCACCACCACACCAGCAACAAACAACAGTAGCAGCAAAAGCAGCACCAGCGGGACCAGCAGCACCAGCAGCACCAGCAGGACCAGGAAGCAGCACCAGCAGAGTAAGCACCAGCAGAAGCCCAGCATCAGGAGCAGCGCCAGGAGAATAAGCACCAGCAGAAAGCACCAGGACCAGGAGCAGCACCAGCAGAGTAAGCACAAGCAGAAGCCCCAGCACCAGGAGCAGCACCAGCAGAAGTAAGCCCCAGCAGAAGCCCCAGCACCAGGAGCTGTGCCAGCAGAGTAAGCCACCAACAGAAGCACCAGCACCAGGAGCAGCGCCAGCACCAGCAGAAGCACCAGCACCAGAAAAGTCAGCCGAGCAGCAGGAAGCCATGTCCTTCTTGCCAGGGCTGCGCAGCAGATGGCACAGGCTTTCTCTTCTTCCCCATGGTTGTTTGGCTGGCTGGCTGGCTGGAGCTGTGTCTGGCAGCAGGTCTTTCCTCTGAATGGTGACCTGCTTACGAGCTGCTTCCCTTTATAACGCGGGCTGACGCAATGCATCCTCTCTGCATGCGCAGTGAACGCTTTGCATCTGCTAGGCATCCACTAGGCTTCCGCTCTGCATCTGCTGTATCCGCTCGGCATCCACTCTGCATTTGTTCCTTCCATTGCGCGTCTGCTCGCTTTGGCTCCCCCGGAAGCCCTGCAGATGTGCCATCCGCTTCCATCTGCTAGGCTTCCGTGGAGCATCCGCTTTACATCCTGGCTACATCCTCCCCCCATCCGTTCCTTTTCCGTTATTGTCGCTCCTGCTTATGCAAATTCGGGGCACTTTTAGAGAACGGATAACAATGGAATGGACACTTTCTTCTCATCCGCTGTGTCCTTTTTACATACGTTTTGCATCCGTCGGCCTATGTGACAGGCCCTTAAATTTGTAGACTAGCAAAATGCTGTGGATACAACTTCCTTGGACTTCAGTAAGGCATTTGATAAAGTAGATCACAAACTATTTCTTAATAAAATAGAAAAATGTGGTTTAGATAGCACGACCAACTGTACTCAATATGTTGTTGTTAATGGAAATGCATCTACATGGAGGGAAGCATGCAGTGATTCTGTCTTAGATCCAGTACTCCTCAATATCTGCATCAAAGATCTATATGAGGGGATAGAAGGAGAACTCATCAAATTTGCAGATAACACTATGCTGGCAGAAATAGTCAACACTTCAGAAGATAGCTCAAGATACAGAAGGATCTTGATAGACTTGAACGCTGGGCCCTTTCTAACGAAATAAAATTCAATGGTGAGAAATGTAAGGTCCTACATTTAGACAAAAAAACAACAATTGCACAGGTATAGAATAGGCGGTACCTGGTTCAATAGTAGTAACTGCTACTAGTAACTGTTAAGAGGATCTTGGAGTCCTAGTGGACAATCACTTAAATATGAGCTAGCAGTTTGTGCAGCTGCCAGAAAAAGCCAGGGCAGTGCAAGCCTGCATTAAGGGAGGGAGAGAATAACGATCGCGTGAAGTGTTAATACCACTTTATAATACCTTGGTAAGGCCACACTTGGAATATTGCATCCAGTTTTGACTGCCACAATATAAAAAAAGACATTGAGACTCCAGAAAGAGCAACAGAAAGAGCAACATAGATGATTAGGTGACTGGAGACTAAAACATATAAAAGATGACTGCAGGAATCAGATATGTCTATTTTAATGAAAAGAAGGATTAGGGGGTGACATGATAGCAGTGTTCCAATATCTTAAGGGCTGCCTCAAAAAAGAGGGAGTAGTTCTCCAAAGCACCTGAAGGCAGGAGAAGAAGCAATAGTAGAAACTAATCAAGGAGAGAAGCATCTTTGAAGGAGAAATTTCCTGACAGAACAATTAATCAGTGGAATTACTTTCCTGCAGAAGTTGTGGGTTCTCCATCATTGGAGGTTTTTAAGAAGAGACTGGGCAACCATTTGTCTGGAATGATATAAGGTTTCCTGTTGAGCAGGAGTTTGGACTAGAAGACCTCCAAAGTCCCTTTCAACTCTGTTATTGTCAGCCTTCAAGATCTTCTACTATCACTTTGCATCTTTTGGCTGTCATAAGAAATGGGGGGCGAGGGGAGGATGGGATGAGTCTGGGAAGTGAGCTGGAGGTGTTACATTTTTCTGTTGTGTAAATGGGGGGGGGGANTATCAAAGTATGCCAAGGTCAACGGACAGAGGCCTCATCATCACCAGAAGATGCCCACATGATCATATTCACAATTTCTAATTGGAAGTTTCATCTGAACTATTGGGGGTGGGAACACTTCCATCACTTTGTATATGCGATTTACGCGCCTAATTTCTCAGATTCAGAATTCTCTGGTTGCTACCACTTCACTTTCAGTAAAAGATAACTTTTGTCTAAATTAAAAAGTATTTTTTTCTTGGATTTTGAATGGAGCACCGACTGACACTCACATTTGCTCCTAGCAGCTGCTGCACGCAGCCTCCATTTCTTTTAAACTTTCTTCCCAGGTGTGGCTAATGAAGGGAATGAGGGCCCTTTCCTCCCTCATAAGCCACGCAACCCACATTGCTCTCTTCTCCGTTCCTCCCTCCGTGCCCTAGGATGAAGACGGGGTGGGCCTGGGCTTTCCTCTGAATTCCTTCTCCCTTGTTCTACCTCTTCCCAGCTCTGCCCAGCCTAACTTTGCCCTTCCTCAGGCTCCTCCACAGCCAACAGAGCCACACTCCCACTCCCTGTCAACTGTTCATCTTCCTCCTCAGATTCAGGCTCCAACAGGGGCATTACAGAGAATATATTTGATGAACAAAACTCTGTATTGGTGACAGGAAGGGCATCCAGCCATTAAAACACTTTACTAGCTCCATTGAGTTGCCCAGACTCCACCTCACAAGGGATTATGGGGTCATTAAATGAAGATGATGATTTATCATGGGAAGAAAAACAGGTGCAACTTTTAGTCCAGAACAATCTTCTCAAGTAATTACCTGCGAGTCTTACTCATATATGCTTGTTCCCCTTTTGTGACCACTGTTCAAGGGCTTGAATTTTTCATACATTTTCAAATCCTTTCTGATGTGGATCCTTTGTTGATTTCTTTCTTTAAAGTGGAAACAGCTTTTATTCCTGTGGGTGATCATCACACCAGGATCCACATCAGGAAGTGAGAAATCCAAATTACATGCCTCTTTTAGATGTTTTTCAGATGTCATTAAAAAAACACATGATGTTTCACAGAAGCTGATTGCATTGGCTGTTGTTGTATCCAAGATAGCAGTAATCTACAACTTCAGGACCTAATTCATGAGTTTATAAACCCAAGTCTCCAAAATGTCTATTTCAGATGAGGTTCTCCTCCCTTTCCACTTCACCCTTTGTACTTGTGTTGATTTTCTGCTCCTATTTTGGCAGCTCTTCTCGAGTCTATTTGGGTTTTACACAATTTCTAACAATCTGAAGGTGTCTGATAGCTCTCTCTTTGTCTCATAAATTTTATTAAAAGGCATAAGCTTTCGTGAGCTTTTTTAACCACTCTGTGTGTCTGATGACATGAATTACAGCTTTCAAAAGCTTCCAGGAGAAATGTATTTGCTCCTACATTCATTCCACCATTTTGGGGTGGGGTGGGATAGATAGGAAGCTGTTGTTTACTCATTCCAGCAGACCTAAGAATATTTTATTGAGGAGGTGTGTATATGTACACCTATGTGATAGTCAGAATTTCAGCTATGTGTTTTCTCCTTCCACACTACTCTGAATAATTAAATTTCTACATTTACAAATGAACTTCTCAGTCCCAAGACTTACATATTTCACTCTTAAAACAAAGCTCCTCAGATTTAGCTGTTTATCTGCTTTTTTCAGGTCAAGATAATTTATTTGGCTGGTGTTTTTTTTTTTAATAGCTGATTTCAGTGCTTCAGAATTGGTTTTATGCTGCTGCTTTCCTTTCTATTTCTTGCTTATTAATGAGACATTGTTGCTTTATTTTTCAGTGCAGTTACATCAGGAATTAAATCCAGGGATTTTTTATTAAACAAAACTAAGAAAAAATGATAGAAAAAGAAAGCACTGAACAAATTAACAAGTAAATAAAATGTGTGTGTGTGTGTGTGTGTATACATACCATATGTACACACATAAATATGTTTGTTTTCTGAGGTTTTCGCGAGTATTTGTATGTGGATCTCTGGTTATTCGGGTTTTCTCCCGCGTAGAAATTGGAAGTTCTAGCAACGTTTCGATGAAGTCTCATCTCATCATCCATTACCAGGCACGCCTGTTTTCTTCAGCTCTGTGGCTTCTCAGAGTAATGTGAGCTGCAGCTGCTTCTTCTTTTAACTGCTAGTGGGGGGGGGTTTTTGTGGACTTGATTGGGTGGGGGTTTGGCTGTGTTCTGATTGGTAGGGGGGCTTGCTCTGTGTTCTTGATTGGCTGGGGTGTGTTCTGCTTAAGGTGGGGGCCTGCTTAGTGCTCGGTTAGTCTTAGTTTGCTGGGGGATTTCCGCAGCCTGGTGAGGCTGTGATCTTGGTTGTTTGGGCTTGTGTTCGTGGTCAGTGCCACCCATCTTCAATCACACGTCGGTTGGGTTGTCAAGTTTGCAGATTTTCCTTGTTGGGTCTTTAGAATGGGGTTTCCAGAGTAAGTGGGTAGTGTGCACTGCAGTATGGCTTCTGGTTCGTGGTCGTGTCTCCTCTTCTGTGTGGGTGTGAGTCTTTTTTTCCTGCGATGGAAGTGTGGTGGAGCATCTTGTGTGGCAATTGTCGGGGTGGTGGTCTGGTGTCATTCTTTTCATGTTAGGTACACCCTACTGTTTATTAATGAGGGCAGGTTTTTCAAATGGTTGGTAGGCCGGGAAGGTATCATCTCTCTTTTCATGCTGTTGGGCGTTTTTCTATCTCTATGGCTTCTCTGAGACTCACAACCACAAACAGAAGAGGAGACACGACCACGAACCAGAAGCATACTGCAGCTGCACCACATACCCACTTCAAAAACCCCTCTGAACTGCCATACAAGAAGCAAACTGACACCCACCCAACCATGAAGATTGGCACGACCACGAACACGAAGCAAACAACAAAGATCACAGCTCACCAGCTCAAATCCCCCAAGCAACCTAAGACTAACCTGAGACAGCTAGGCCCCCACCTTTAAGCAGAACAATCACCCCAGCCAATCAAAACACAGCACACCCCCCTACCAATTCCAGAACACAGCCAAACGCCCACCAATCAAGTCACACCCCAACTGCAGTTAAAAGGAAGAAAGCAGCTTCAAGCTCACTTTACTCTGAAGAAGCACAGAGCTGAGAAACAAGCCTGACAGATGATGAATGAGAACTTCATCGAAACGTTGCCTAGATACTTCCAATTCTACGCGGGAGAAAACCCGAATAACCAGAGATCCACATAAATATGTTTGTATGTATGTATGTATGTATGTATGGATGGATGGATGGATGGATGGATGGATGTATTTATGTATATATAAGCTTTCTGTATCTATAAAAATAAATAAAGCAATAGAACAACAGAGAACAAATCAACAAGTCAACAAAACCGCCAAAAACATAAGCTTTTTATAGCAGTAAAAATAAAGGTTTTATTATCTATTTAGAAAAGATATTCTATACACATGCAACACATTCAATATACAACAAAGTATGGCCATATATCACAAAAGAACACCATGAGCCTTCATGTCAGGTTTCCAAAACAAGAAAGACTCACAGAGTTACTTCTAAGTAGTTTCCTTTATTGTTCCTTACCTACAGACATGAATCTTGCCAAACTAAATCAACTACTTGCATCATTAAAGATATTTTCTGGTAATTGCTGGGGAGGAGCTTCCTTAACTCTCTTCCTCTCAACCTAAACTTCAGCAACAGAGTGGTCAATGTCTGGAATACTCTACCTGACTCTGTGATTTCTTCCCCAAACCCCAAAAACTTTAACCTTAGACTGTCTACTCTTGACCTCACCCCTTTCCTAAGAGGCCTGTAGGGGCATGCATAAGCACACCCAATGTGCCTACCGTCCCTGTCCTATTGTTTCTTTTTTTTTCTTATATGTACCCATTTCATGTATTCATAACTATGTTTATACTTATACCTGTTATCTAATAATCGCTTGATAAAATAAAATAAAAAAATAAAAAATAAACAATCTAAATTTCTTTTTCTGTTGGTCCTGCATTGCAATCCTTCCTTCCTGGGAATCCAGACCATAACCTACCACAGTTCTGCAGGGTAAAGCGGTATCTACAGGATGCAGTCCAAAAGCTCCAGGTGGCAGCCATACTGATGTACTCTGACATTGTGTTGTTGTTTTTTATGTTACAGCTTCCATTTTGACTTTCTGGACCATGTCGTTCAGATCCCTGGAAAGACTGTTCTTGAATAGCAAATCAGGTGAGGTCTCTGCCACTCTACATGCAATAAAAGCAGCACCGAGAGGTAATGGGATATCTTCTCATCATCCTGTACCATGAGCCCAGGAGGATGCGCTGGATCCAAGGGCCTACATCAGAGGTGGGTATTCAGCAGGTTCTGACCAGTTCTGGAGAACCAGTAGTGGAAATTTTGAGTAGTTCAGAGAACCAGCAAATATCACCTTTGACTGGCCCTGCCAACCCCATCTATTGTCTACCCCCCCGAGTCCCAGCTGATCGGCTGGGTCTTCTTTTGTTGCCCTGCACAGGAGCTGGAAAGCAGGTTAGTGGAGTGGGGAGAGAATGGAGATTTTGCAATATCCTTCCCTGCCATGCCCACCATGTCATGCCCATAGAACCAGTAGTAAAAAAATTTGAATCCCATCACTGGTCTACATTGATCTATAAGCTTGGGGTTCCTGGTGGAGACTACCCAGTGTCATTAATAGAGAATGGCTGGCAGCACATTCTGAGCAAAAAGCTGGCGAGCATGAGGAACTCTTCCCTGCGTTATTAAATTTCTGTTTTATAGCAGATGCCTTGGGAATTTCTTGACCTTTTCCAGGGCTAACCTATATGTTTCTTTTCTGCAGTATGTTCGATGCAGAAATGGGGAGGAAGGGGTTGGTGGCGAAGGAGATGAGGTGGTGGCAGAAAGGTATATTCATTGAATTTTTTTTTTAATTTCCTCCTAAGAAAGGAAAGAAAATGTTGCAGCCAGGATGTCTCCTCCTATTCCTTCCCCCCCCCCTTTGTTCCTTGCCAGATGTTCTGTCGAGCCTTAATATACCATGTACATTTCTCTTGCTTTTTCCAGACTTTGCTTAAAAAGACAAAGTTATTCTCGTCTCATTGTTTTAGCTTCCAGGAGACAGAAAAGAACATTTGACCTTAAAAATAAAAATGGTTCCAAGGAGTCCTAAATAAACTTTATGTTGATTTCTAGGATCAGAGCTTCTCTTAACTTTTAAGTTAGGCAACATAGATACAATCATGAAAGCGTTTACAGCCTCTTGTTAGCTTTTACAACGAGTAGGAGGATGAAGTAAGGATTTGAAGCTTTTAAGGGGGAAAAGGTGACAGCCTTTGGCTGGGGGCTGTCCTATTATTTTGAAGGCCAACATAGGGAGAGGAAAACACAATTAGCTAGGTCCATGTTGCCCAAGGAAATCAGGCCAGGATTTTTTTTAAAAAAAATGCCTTTTTTATTGGATCATTTTGCAAGACTGGAAGTTCCTTTACTGTTCCTGGTTTTTAAGCTTCCTTAAAAGCTTACACTACCTCAACTTAACAACAACTGAACCCAATATTTCATAAGCCACCTTTTCTTAAATGCTGTTGTAACTCTGAAGAGTCAGTAAATGAATTATTCTGAGTCAAGGACTACATATATTATCTGAGTAAGATTCTCTTTCCAAGTCATAGGAAACTTTGCAACACTGGCAAAAACAAGGAGAGGGAGGGGAGGGGAGAGGAGGAGAGGGGAGCAGAAAAGGAGAGGAGAGGAAAAGAAGAGAGGAGAGGAGAAGAAAGGAAAAAAGGAGAGGAGAGGAGAGGAAAAAAAGGAGAGGAGGGGAAAGGAAAAGAGGGAAAGAGGGAAAAAGAGGAGAAGAGAGGGAAAAAGGAGAGGAGGGGAAAGGAAAGGAGGAGAGAAGAGGAAGAAATGAGAGGAGACTTTTATACAGCAGTTTCTAATCTTTTGGGCACCAGGAACCAGTTCCATGGAGAAAGTTTTTTCAGCAGAATGGAGAGGGCGTGATATCTGCATTCTGTGGATGGGGCTTCACTTGTTTGTGTTGCCCAGTTGCTGGAATGCCATTGCAGACTGGTGGCAGTCCATGGACTGGACCCTTGCTTTAATGCCTTTTCTTGTGGACACAATTTTTCTGTATTTTTTAAAAATCTTATTATATTAAATCAGCTCTGATGAAATTCTCACTTCAGTCCTCATCTCAGTGTGAAGCTTAGGCCAATCATAATTTTAAAAGATCGTCAATATTGATGAATTTGGGATTACACTGTTAGGTGTGTGGATCTGTGCGCAGATTCTATCCCTTGCTTGCTTTCTCCTTGTTTTTACTTCATTCACAAGCAAACAAATAAACAAACAAAAAATAAAAATATATGGAGAGACAAAAATAATATGCAAACAGTGCAAATTTTTGCCTAACATGATCATGATGCTTCAAGATCATTGTGGCTTTTTTGAATGCAGTCACCTTCTTCTTTTTGAAGGTTTCACCAGCATCTTTGGGTGGGTCTCAAATTTTATTCAGCATCTCCCCGTAGGAAAGGATCTTATTTTGTGGGCAGGCAGGAATCTGAAATGAAGATGGAGGAAGCTGCCTTTTATTGTGGGAATATCCAGATATCTCAGGCTGCATTCTGACAGCACGTGTCCAATTAGCTTTTGTATTTGCTGACAGTGGGGACTGAAGAGAGGGCCCTCCCCAATGGCATTCATACAACTAATTAACCCATCATATAAATGTGTTTCATTCATGGGCTAGAGAGAAACAATGAGGGGGAGGGTATTTGTCATTTCTTTGGAGGATGACTCAGCTTCCCATTTTAAATTTAATTACAGTACAAATGAGGCTAATCACTCATCTTAGTTGTATGGAGGATTTTTTCCCCCTCCAGTGTCTTGGTTACCCATGTGTGCATAATAAGACACCTCGTCTTCTGAGCCGAATATATAAACTCACTTATGACTTGGATTTTATGTCTGTAATTAGAGATAATGGAATCAGGAGAGGGGGAAATCCAAACCTTTGTGGGGGGAATAGCATTTCTCAAATAAAACATACTTGCAGGAGCTTTATTGCAATGTGAGGGATATTTGGGGGTCTCAAAAGTGCTTTTCCAAAAGACACTTTTGTTTTGGGGTTTTTTTTCCCCTTGAAAATGTTGCATTTCTTGTTCAAAAAGCTTCTTCGTTCAGTGAAGAAACTTCTTGGATGAGAGGCAAAACATTTTCAAGGAAAAAAACCAAGATAGCTGAATGATTGAGAATCTCCATGGATATTTTGGGGTCTCCTCCACTTGGTACTTTAGTTCCAAAACTCAGAACAGGAGGAATGATGATGGTGGTGATAATGATGATGATGATGATGATGATGATGATGATGATGATGATGATGATGATGATGATGGGATTTTGAGAATGAGGACCAGTCTGTTCAGTGGTGGGTTTCAAACAATTTTACTACTGGTTCTGTGGGAGTGGCTTGGTGGGCATGGTATGGCTGGGTGTGCATGGCTTGGTGGGCATGGTCGGGGAAGGATACTGAAAAATCCCCATTCCCTCCCCACCCCACTAACCTGCTTTCCAGCTCCATTCTCTTGTGCAGGGCAACCAAAGAAGACCCAGCCAATCAGCTGGGACTTGGGAGGTAGAGAATAGATGGGGTTGGCAGGGTCAGCCAGAGGTGATATTTGCCAGTTCTCCAAACTACTCAAGGTTTCCACTACCGGTTCTCCAGAACTGGTCAGAACCTGCTGAATATCACCTCTAAGTCTGTTTTGGGCTGCAATGACCATTTGCTAGAGTAAAGGGAGAGCCTTCCTGCCTGGTTTTAGCTGTATTGCAGCAGGAGTCATTGGAGCTCCCAGGAGTTGAACTAGGAGTTGTAGAATGGTATGTTTGGAAGAACCTCTAGCCCAACTCCCTGCAAGAATCCTCAGACCACCGCAGAGAAAAGGCTGCTCAAGCTCCAATGATGGAGCACCCACAACTCCATGACTCAGGCTGTTCCCCTGCTTCATAGCTCTCACATTTAAATAATTCCTCATTATTTTGAGTTGGGGTGCTCCTTTGTGAAGCTTCCATTTGCTGGTTCTTGTCCTCCCTTCGGACCCTGAAGAGAACAAACCAGCAGTGGGATTTTACCAGTTCGGACCAGTTCACTTGAACTGGTAGTTCCCGCCCCTGCCCTAGTCTGTCCTTCATTTCCATGTTTTGCAGCTCAGCTGTTTTACTCACCAGGGCTGCAGTTAGAAGGTAAGTATTAGAGCTGAAAATGGGAGGTTTTCAAACACTGCATGTTCACGCTTCTCAAACTAGTTGGTACACCAATTGAATCCAACCACTGGAACAAACCCACACTCTTTTCCTTGTAACAGCCCTTCATGTGTTGAAAGACTGCTATCATGTCATCCCTGGGTCTTCTCTTGTTTAAGTAAAACACACCCACAACAGTTCTTTTAATTGTTCTTCATAGAATTGGCCACCAAACCCTTAACATCTCCACTGTTCTTCTCTGCCGTCTCTCCAGTCCCTCATGATTCCTCTTGTATGGTAGCGACCAAAATTGGACATAATGTACCAGGTGTCGTCTCAACAGTGTGGAATAGGGCAGAATGATCACTTCTGGTGATCTTGACATAATTCCAATGTTTCTCAACCTTGTTGGTTTTAAGATATGTGGATTTCAACTCCTAGAATTCCCAATTCGTGGCTGACTGGGGAATTTGAAGAGTTGGTGTCCACACACATCTTAACATCGCCACAATTAAGAAACATGAATTATTCCTTTGCTGATGCAGTCCAAGGTTCTTTGGCTAGTTGCAGCACACTGCTGGGTGAGCCTTAATTTGTAGTCTACCAGGTCATTTAGATCTTTCCTTCAAATATTACGACAAAGTGAGGTACCAGCTGATCTGTTTAATGAAAAAAGGACTAGAGGTAACATGATAGCCATGTTCCAATATCTGAGGGGCTGCCACAAAGAAGAGAGAAACAATCTATTTTCCAAAGCACTTGAAGGCAGGACAAGAAGCAGTGGATGGAAACTAATCAAGGAGAGAACCAATCTAGAACTAAGGAGAAATTTACCGAAAGTTAGTACAATTAATCAGTGAATGACTTGCCTCCAGAAGTTGTGGATGCTCCATCACTGAGGGTTTTAAAGAAGAGATTGGATTTGTCTGAAATGATGTAGGTCTCTTGCAACTTTAATTGCTTTATTCTGTAGTTCCTTTTAAGACAATAAAATTGCTAACCAGGTATGAGCATCTTACGCGACTAAGAAAAAGGATGCATTGTCAGAGCTTGTCATTAGACAATTATCCTGAATAAACGTTGAGCTGCTGGTATTCTTCTGTTATTTTTCCTTTTTAATTACACTTTTAATGTAATCTGCTGACTGCTGATTGAAATCAAGTGGTGGGTTTGTGTTGTCCTGTGGTGGAATAGAATAGAAGCACTCCACTCCCAGCAGGGACTTTATGCTTTATAATAGAGGATGTTTAAGTGGTAGCTTGCTAAATTAAAAAAAAAAAGATTGCACTGCTCTCTCATTCTGCTCAGGATAATAACTAAGGAACTCCTTGAATCATATCTTAGTTGGTTTTACAAACCATGCTGGACCAAGCTAAAATGGGATGGGGGATCATTTGGCTGATTTGGATGGACATAACCTTATTTTGTGAAGCTTCTTCTCTGGTAACAATGAATTGCTGGCTAGGGCATACAAAACCTTTGCCAGAGTAATTCTTGAATACAGTTTGTCTGCCTGGAACCCATACTCTATATCGGACATTTACACAATTGAGCGGGTTCAGAGGTATTTCTCAAGAAGAGTACTCCACTCCCCTACTCACAATAGAATCCTTTATGCCCCCAGGCTTGAAAATTTGGGCTTGGATAATCTGGAACTGTGCTGCCCGTGGTCCAATCTAAGCATAGTACACAAACTTGTCTGCGACAGCGTCTTACCTGTCAACAACTTCTTCAGTTTCAACCACAATAATACACAGGAAAACAATCAATACAAACTCAAGGTAAACAGCTCCAAACTCAATTGCAGAAAATACAACTTCAGCAACAGAGTGGTCAATGCCTGGAACACCCTACCTGACTCCATTGTTACAGCATCAACTCCTCACAGCTTCAATCTCACACTGTCTACTGTGGACCTCACCCCATTCCTAAGAGGTCCTTGAAGGGGGCGTGCATAAGCACACCAATGTGCCTAGTACCGTCCCTGTCTTACTGTCCCTATTTACTTCCTTTGTTCATGTTTATGTTCATATCTATACTTGTTATCTTGTACATGTTTGACAAACAAATAAAATAAAATAAATGAATAGCTTGTTATAAAGACCCAGGACTTGTGTTTTGCTAGCTCAGGTTTAGAGTTTAATGTATCATATCTATAGGTGGTCTTCCAGAAATTGTTGAACATTCACAACAGCTCTCTTCAAGTTGGCTGTGCCAGGTGGGTCTGCTGGATCTGTGCCAGGTGAGTCTCCCAGGGTCTGTTTTCCACACCTGATAAATGAACTGGGGGAGTTCTGTTGTTTTCAGGTGGACAAATGTGTTGATGATATGCTGCCTTTGGCTGCAGTAAATCTCAGCTATGTAAACCTGCTGCATATGAAGCCCCAACCTGCCTTTTGAAGCCCCTCAAAGACCTCTCTCCTCTGTGCAAGTTGGTCTCCAGCTGTGCTGGGGCCCTGTATTCTCTTTTCTGCTTCTGCTCTGGCTCCTACTGATGGGACCAAGCAGCTGGAAGGTGCCAGAAGCAAAATAGGCTGGCTGGCTGCTGACATTTGCCGAGCCAAGGGTTTTACACGCTCATAAATTTCACTTCCATTGTGTCTGTGCATGTGGAGGCGTGAGTGACAGAAAAACAGGTTGTCAGATTTTTGTTTCACACTCCAGGCTTCCATTCGTACTTTTGAAGGACAAAAATAATAGGGTGTTTATATATGAGAGAGCTTGAGCGTCTGGGATGGTGGTGGTGTATACAAGCTCAGAAGCCAATATTTTGTTAGGATTAATTCTTTGTTGCTGCTTGAATTAAGAAAAAAAATTGAATGCCTAAATAGTAAGAAAAGGTAGAATTACTAAGGTTAAGCATGCACCTGAGAGCATGATCCTATACATCAGGCATGCAGTGATGGGGGTCACAAGGCAACCCTCAATCTCTAATTGTAGCCCTTCTCGCTCTGTCTTTCTCTGTCTCTGTCTTTCTCTCTGTGTCTGTCCATCTGTCTCTCTCTCATCTCTCTACATATCTCTACCTATCCATCCATCCATATCCATCTGCCTGCCTGCTTATCTATATCTATCTATCTATCTATCTATCTATCTATCTATCTATCTATCTATCTATCTATCTATCTATCTATCATCTGTCATCTATCTATCTGTTTGTATATACTCTCTATCTATCCATCTCTAGCTATCTGTCATCGAGCCATATCCACCTGTCTTTCTGCTTATCTGTCTGTCTGTCTATCTATTCTATCATCTGTCATATCTCTACTTATCTATCTCTATCTGTCATTCATCCATCCATCCATATGCATCTGCCTGCCTGCCTGCCTATCTATCTATCTATCTATCTATCTATCTATCTATCTATCTATCTATCTATCTATCTATCTATCTATCTATCTGTTTCCCCCAATACATTTAAAAGAATGTTGTTTGATATATTATGTTCTTTTACTTTTTAGAAGGTAGTTTAAAAATAATCATAAATATTACTGTCATGATTCCTAGTGAAGTCTGTTAAATGAGAAGCTTTTCTTATTCCTCTGCAAATCTAATTCACACCCTTTGATTGTAACATAGTATTGATGGTTTCTCAGCTTCAAGAGACACCAAAATAGAAGCAGACAACTGTTTCTCAAATAGCGATTGGACTGACAAAGCTATTTCAGGTAATATAAGAAATTCATTAATGGGGGCTCCTTGCGGGCTCCAAAATCAATGCAAAGTTGTGCTTCGTTGGCTCTCCACAATCTGTGTGTATTTAAACAATGCAAAGAGGGGGTTAAAAGCTTAAAATGTCCCTGCAGGAAGTGAAAGAGCAACCAGCAAAGATGTATGCATGCTTTGTGCAGCTTTCATTTTGTGATTGTGGTGGCACAGGTGAACCAGAAATCACTATAATACTCATGAAAAGAAATTGAGCTGCACTATTTTGGCTTTTCTGTGTCTTATGTATGATGTGGGAATGGTTTTTATGCTCCATGGTTACAATGCCTTCAGACAATTGATAGTAATAAAAAGCATTGCAAAAAATATTCCAAATGGCTCTTGGTCCCACCCAAATGTGATTATTATATCCTGATGGGGCTTGACCTTCCACAGCAACCCTTCAGAACACCGCCTGAGCTGCCAAAACTGTGTTCAGACCTTGATGTAAGAGCATCTTCAATTTTGTTGAAGACAGTTTCTCCTACCAAGGATCAGAAGCCCATTAACCTAACCATTCTTCTGAAGAAACCAGCCCAGGAAACCAACTTTTCTCGGCCAGTTTGAGCTTCTATCAAGATCAAATGAAATATTAGTGCCGCTGTCAGCCTTCAAGATCTTCTACTATCGCTTTGCATCTTTGCATCTTTCAGCTGTCATAAGAAACGGGGAGAGGAGAGGTAGAGACAAGTCTGGGAAATGAGCTGGAGGTGTTACATTCTTCTGTTGTGTAAAAGTGGGGGGGGGAGCATAAAATAGAGTTAGGTTTCTATTTCGCACATAGCTTTCTTTTCTCTGCGCAACTGCAACCCGTTATCAAAGTATGCCAAGGTCAACAGACAGAGGCCTCATTCCAATCGACCTCTGAAGATGGCCCAACCATGATCCCATACTCACAACTCTTCTAATTGGAAGTTTTCATCTGCAACTATTGGATGTGAATACTTCCACACTTTGTATATGAGAATTTGCGCACCTAATTTTCTCAGATTCAGAATTTCTTTGTTGCTACCAACTTCACTTTCATAAAAGATATCTTTTTCCTAAACTAAAAAGAAGATCCAAGTATTTCTTTCTCTGGATTTTGAATGGAGCTTCGCCTGGACATTATTCCTGAATCTCCTCTCTACCAGCCCACCCAGAGGAGAAATACCCAATTTCTTCCGAGGGGGAGCTGTGGACATCATGTTCATCTTCAACTAGTGATCAGGCAAAGACCTGGGAGCCATTGGAGGGCAAGATTCTCTGCTGGTACAGGAAGCCAATCAACTAGCCAGACGCTCAGTCTGGAAGAGGATCCAGCTGCTGTGAAGCCCGCGATAGGGCGTCGGTTGGGGTGGTTGGAAAAGATCCGGAGAAGACCCCCCCCCTGGAAGTCACAAGCTACCCGCCGGACGTAGAAAAAGGGAAAGGCCATTTGGCAAAGAGAAGGAAAAAAGGAACTCTCACTGAATCAAGCCCAGGGGAACAGGAAACTGACCTCGGATTGAAGCCTTTGAAAAACAAACTCCAAAGGCTGCACAAACGTAGATGAAGGGAAGCGGGAAGTAGCCACCAGCCTAGAAGAAGCAGGCAGCCCCTTCTCCCCATTAAAATCAAAAAACCCCGATCCAGCCAGCCAGGCCCCGGGCCCTTTCAGCGGGGGAGGTTCTTGTTGATTCTAGAACGGCGTAGAGCCTTCCCTAGGCTGCCTCCGTGGTAGAAGTAAGATTTACGGGGGGAGATCCCCAACAGGCACTTTGGGATTTTTCCTAGCCAAGTTTGGAGCTATATAATGGAACTATACGGGGAAGGGATTTTCCCTCCAGAGGCAGTCCAAAGTGAGATGTGTTCCAGGCGCTCTGGAGGGGCGAATAGCTGCGGAGTGGATGGTTGACCTTTGCATTAATGATAATGCTCCCCAGTTGCTGAACTATAAACCTGTTCATGACTGCACTGTGGGCTTAGGTTTGAGGACCCAACTGGGCAGAGCGGCAAGGCCCGGATTAAGATGAAGACCAATAAATAAGGACAGCAGGGTTCAGTGGCTGACTAACACCAAGAATTTAGACAGTTAAACTGGTCATATCCCGAGGGGCTGGGGCCAGCGAAGCACTGATAGAAGCATTTTAAAGAGGCGTTTAAATGAAGATGTGTTTTTTTAAACCCCAGAGAGCATTGGCTAAGAAGAGACCCAAATGACTTGCCAGATGGGGTTACTTGGCTGGCAGTAAGAAAGTGGAGATGGATTAAACCCGAAAACAAATGGCGGGGAGAGCATTCTGCGGGGTGGAGCAAGCCTTCCCCCCACGTCCCTCAAGGAGGTTCCCCCAAAAACCTCAGAGGGGCAGGCGAAGTGGCCGCAAGAACCCAACCCCTCGGCGCTGCTTTCGATGCCGGAAAGGAAGCGTCACCGGGCTGTGAACTTGCAGACGTCAAGCTGGGGACAAAAGGGGGGGGGGCACCAAAAGAAGGTAGGAAGGACCCCAAAAAAGTCCCCAGGCGACACTCAGCCTCCGTGAAGCAGCACTTAAGTCGAAAAGAGATGCAGAGTGGCGCCCTCCCGCAGAGAAGAGGAATCAAGAAAACCCAAGTGACCCCCTGGAGGAGATGCATTTCGACCTCAGAAGATGACTTCCTGGGTAAGTTCCAAGCGTGGCCCCTATGGACCGTTCCGCTTGTGAAGTGAGGGGTACCCAATTCAGGGGTCGTCGAAGAGAGAGGGAGAAGAAATGCTAGCACCTCCTATTAGATTCTGGGGGGTGCACAAGATGTTTATAATCAACCACAGAAGTAGTGAAGAAAAGAAAATGGCCTAAAAACTAAACCCTTTGAAGATACCCATTTCCTTTTAGCCAATCAGATGGATCAGTGGCTGGAGTTGTTTTCCTGCACGTTTATTTGTCACGGAACCTATAAGCAAATTATCAATGGAGAGATGATGAGACCCTGTGTTTATTGTGGTCCCTGGGATGGTAGCCAACCATTATACCTGGGATTGCCCTGCCTCCGCGAAAATGGAACCCCCCAGGTGAAACTGTGAGAAAGGGGCTGTGCCGCATACGCCACCAAAGCAAGCGACTGGGAAAAGGAGGGCAGATCCCAAGCCGAAAGGCCTGAAGGACTAATTGAAAATAGCTTCCACACGGTACTGAGCCCCGTGAAAGGGGAGGAGAATAGGAAAATCCCAAAAGGTATTTGGGATTTAAAAAGGAAGTGTTCAGTGAGAAAGGCCTCGGATTGAGCTTCCACCTCACAGGCCAAACAGACTGTGCTATTTGAGATTTTGCTGGGGTGAAGCTCACGAAACCAAAGTTGTTACTCAATGAAACACCACCTGGAATTGGAAAGAATCTAAGAAATTTGATTTATAGGATAAAAATCTTTGTTTTTTGGAACGTGGTTTTTTCATTTCAACCTGCCTAGCACCCCCCGGGGTAGCAAGCCCCAGTTGTATGTTCCGTGAAAGAAAAAAAAAAAGGAAATGTTGTTCCAAACGGGCTTTGCGTGGTGGATTTCAGAATTTGAACGCATATTTCTGTGGGGGGGAAAAAAAGGGGGGAAAACCGTGCTACCCCCCTTCCTTTGATGAAGGACATGTTTGGCCATTTAGCGAAAAGGGAAGATTTCACGAAGTTGGATTTTGAGAGAGAAGCATTCTACTGAATGTCGAAATTAATTTTTTAAAATTTTTTTTTTTTTTTTTTTTTTTTAAAAAAAAATTACAGGAAGGGGATGAGTGAAGGAACCCGGCCTTTTAACCTGCCCGGTGGGTTGCTTCCAATTTATTCAACGTTCTTCCTTTTGGTTTACAAAGTGGGGGCCCGCCCCAGCCTGTATTCACTGCAAATTGATCAATCAAGTGTTTTACAGACATTGACTACAGGGGGGTTTTCTGGTCTGAAATCTTGCATTGATATTCCCTTATCTACACGGAAAATCTGGAAATGACCATGTGTGGAAAAACTAGTTTGGCGGTTTTGTCGGCTTTGTTACAGAAACTGTGTGCCGCTAAGTTTGTATGCTAAATTGTCAAAGTGTGGAATTCCACCAGGACAAAATTGACTATTTGGATATTGCATTTCATCTGAAAGGTCATAAAATGGAATCCAAGAGAAGGTGCGTGCCATTTTTTTTTTGGAATGGAGCTCCACCACGCACCAGAAAACAACTTCAAAGCTTTTTGGGGATTTTGCAAATTTACGGCAAATTCTCATCCCAACGTTTGCGAGATAGCCAATGCCCATCACAAATCTCTTAAAAACAAAAAGGGGAGGTGAAAGCCAAGGCCAGGAAAGCCGCTGGAGCTGGTTCCAGGGGGCAGGGTTGCCAAGCAGCTTTTGAAAAGCTTCTTTAAAAACGGACTGTTTGCCTGCCAGAACCCAGCTTGCATGAAGCACCCCAGATAAACAGACAGAAACTCCTTTCATGACTCAAGCCGATGCAAGTGGATGTGGCCTAATTGGAGTGCGTGTTACTTCAAATCACCAAGAAAGGCGGACCTTACCAGCCTTGTGCCGCTAGTTACCTCCCGTAAGCTGTCTGAAACAGAAAAGAAGATGGGCCATCTAGGGAGAAAGAAGCTTTTGGCCATTTTTTTCGTGGCCTTTGCTGACGTGGAGACATCCTGGTGGTAAGGGGGGAAAACACCCATTTGATGTATATGACTGGGATCATAAAGAAATTTGAGATAAGCCTTAAAAATGCCCTCGGAAAGCTGTACCTCATAAACAAGTCGCTGGGGCCGGAGACTTTAAGGGTTTCAATTTCTCATTGAACAGCTGACATTCCAGGCAGGGGAAAAACTGCAGGGCGGATTGCTCTCTCTAGACTTACCCCGAATATAAACACGTATGCGCCAGGAGGTGATAAGTGCAATGTCTCAACCAAACCATCTAGCCCGCCCCGTGCATTACCAGAGCCCAAAAGAAGAGAAGAGAAACAAGAAAGTGATTTATCAAATGACCTAACTCCGAACAATTAAAAAAGCTTTTAAAACTGACGAATATGGTTCCTTGGCTCATTCAAAGCGAATACACCAGTTAGAGATGGTTTGGCTTGGGTAGGCGGAAACCAAGTTGTATTGTGCCACAGGTGTTGAGGGGCCAAATACTTCAACAATCTCAATGATTCTTAAAGCAAGACGTTAGGTCACTTTGGATTGCTGGAAAAAACTTACACCTGGGTTAAAGGCAATTCTGGTCTGGCCCTACCTTTTCTGAAGGAAGGACATTGAAGCTTGTGTCTAGCTAGCTTTGTCCCATTTGCTGCTTCGGCAAAGAGACCTCCCTAGGTGGGTAAGCGAACAGGGTTGATTACAAAATTGTAGCTAGCCAACAAGCCCCCTGGAAAAGGAAATCTCTATGCGACTTTTATAGTGGAATTACCCCAAAAAGGCCAGTGGAAACACGGTATTTGGGTGGTAACCGATTTGTTTTCCAAACAGGTACATTGCCATACCTTGTTCCAAAAATTCCAATCTGCTAAGGACGTTGGCTAAACTGTTTTAATTTCACATTATCTATAGGGTTACATGCGGGTTCCGAATGCCATAATCTCCTGACAGCAGGGTCCTATTTACCCTCAATTTTTGGGGAAAGAGTTCGCTGAATAGCAAGACTCCGCCCCAGGGGCCTTAATGCTTGCAAACCCACCGCGACATCCCCAAACCCAATGGTACATGGTGGAAGAATTAATAGAGCCAACTAGTTGTTAGAACAAGCTTTATTTCTTAGATGTTATATTAAATTATCAAACAAGATAAACTGGTCTCCGACTTACTACCATTTGCTTGAATTGGCATATTATATATTTTTACCCACCAAAAAAAAAACACTATCTCTTCTACACATTACTACCCGCTGTACAACTCTCAGCGTCCACTTCACATTGAGTACCATGTACCACTAGTACTTGGATTTCACTCCCATTTAAAGTGGCTTCGTGGACAAGATTTCGTTTACCCATACCGAACCTTTCCTCGTGAAAAGCCCTCCCCCTTGCCTAACATCCCATTCATTGGATGAATGGGATAAACTCAACTCCCAAACTTAACCTGGGCCAGTACACGCAAAAGCCTTAGAGAGGCACATCAAGCTCATAAGAAGTTCGTAAGACGGCAGATGCGTACACAGGGCGGGACAAGGAAAGAATTCTCCACAGAAAAGAATAATAAAGTGAGGAGCGACAACCAAAGTTTTTCTTAGTCCACGAGGATACCTGCAAAAAACTCCAAAAAAAAAAAAAAAAAAGGGTCAAAAAAACTTGGGTCCTTAAATATGTTGGTCCTTTCACAGGAATTTGAACAGATTTATAAATCCTTTGTAACAGTCACCCAGCATGAACTTACCCAAAAATCTCTTCGAGGAATGCATCCGGTCGCTTCCATTGTTAGTTTGCCTAAACCCCTGAACATGCTTCTGACCTTAAGACCCATCCAGGGTTGCCCTCATAACCTAATACTTGATGAATAGGGAATCATTTTTGAATTTTAAAGAAATTCTGGACTCTTCGCAAAGGGGGGGCGCGTCAACTACAGTATCTTGTATTTAGCCTGTTGGGGAAACATTTCCCTTCTCACAAGCCGAATGGTAACAAAAACTGACGTTTTTTAAAAGCCCCTAAGTTGGTCAAGGCACTTCGTTACCAAGGTATCCTGGATTAAGCTTAGGATTGTGGGGGGGTTTTTTTTGTAATTATTTAATGATTAATAATTTGTTCTTTATATTTTCTCCTCACTCCCTTTTAGGAATTGATGGTTTTCCCTTTTTTCTAGGTAGGGACGAATGTCAGCCTTCAAAGATCCTATCCATACTACTATTCGCTTTGCATATCTTTTGGCTGTCAAAGACAATCTGGGGGGGGAGGCGGGGATCAGCGCCAGGTAGGACAAAGAAAGGGCCGCGGGTGGGGTCTGGGAATATGAGCTTGGCAAAGTGTTACATTCTTCTGTTGTTTGTTAAAGTGGGAGGGGGGGAGCGATACATAATAAGTTAGGTCTTTCTATTTTAGCTCATAGCTTTCTTTTTCTCTGCGCAACGATCTAAAAGCACCCCGTTATTCAAAGGTATGGCCAAAGGTCAACAACAGAGGCCTCATCACCTTGAAAGATGCCCAACCATTGATCAAGTCACCAACTTATCTATTTGGAAGTTTCAATCTGAAACTTGTTTTGGGCCAGTCCGGGTGGGAAATAACTATCCATCACTTTGTATATGTGCTTGCGCGTCACATCCTTAATTTTTCTTCAGATTCAAGAATTCTTTGGTGCTACCACTTCACTTTCCAGTAAAAGATATCTTTTCTCTAAACTAAAGAGTCTAAGTATTTCTTTCCTGGATTTTGAATGGAGCTCCGCCTGACAGCCGTTTTACAAAACCCCAGTAAGATCACACCTGGGATATTGCAACCAGTTTTGGTCCTCATGCTACAAAACAGATGTTGAGACTTGGGAAAAAGTTCAGAGGAGAGCAATGGAGACAAACCATATGAAGAATGGCTGCAGAGTTTGGGTCTGGCTAGTCTAAAGAAAATAAGAATTAGGGGAGACATGACAGCAATATTTCAATATTTGAGGGGCTGCCACAAAGAAGAAGGAGTCAAATTATTATCCAAAGTAGCAGAGGGCAGGACAAGAAACAATGGTTGGAAACTGATGAAAGGGAGAAGCAACCTGGAATTAAGGAGAAACTTCCCAACAGGGAGGACAATTAACCAATGGAAGAGCTTGCCTTCAGATATTGCGATGCTCCATCACTGGAGGCTTTTAAGAAGAGACTAAACAGTCACTTATCTGAGATTGTATAAGTTGTCCTGAGCAAGGGCCTGGACTAGAATGTTTCCTAGTATGATTTGATTGCTTGTCATTGACTATTATTAAGTGTTGTACCTTATGATTCTTAACTCTTGAAGAATGTATCTTTTCTTTTATGTACACTGAGAACATTTGCACCAAGACAAATTCTTTGTGTGTCCAATCTCACTTGGACAATAAAGAATTCTATTCTATTCTATTCTATTCTATTCTATTCTATTCTCATGTTGCAAAAGGAAAAAATAGGAGAAAGGTATGGGCAGATCCTTGCTGCAATGATCGTATCCTATCAGTCTCTTAATGTCAGCTAGGAGATTGGATAATCAGCCAAAAAAGAAAAGGATAAAGCTGAGATCTTTGTAAATTGTCAAATTGTAAATATCCACTCTTCATCATTCAAACTGAAGGCAACACAAGAGGGGAGCAGGGTTAGACAGTCCTGTTGGAACAGAATCAAATTCTTCAGAGGTAGTCTGTTGCAGGCAATAAACCTCAGTCCCTAGTTAAAATACCTGGGGATAAAAGAGAGCTTGACCCACACCCCTAGCCCTATAGGGCAGTTGTGTCTCTGGGAAGATGGTTTCCTTGACCACTTGCAGCTTAAATATGTCCCCTTAAAATTAAAAGCAGTGGGAATCATTCTAGGATAGTGTTTTTTTCAATCTTGGCAATTTAAGATCTGTGGACTTCAATTCCCAGAATTCTCCAGCCAGACATCTCAAAGTTTCCAAAATTGGGAAACGCTGGCCGAGTAAAAGGCACACATTGCCAAATAAGTACAATTCTTCAGCCATCACTGCTTCAGCCCCAGGTCCATCTAGGAAAATAAAGACAGATGGTATCAGACCTGCCACAACTTAAACCTCTAAACAGAAGTAGCTGGCTCCATTTGATGAGAAAGGTATAGGGTTTTTTTTCAAAAATTTTATTGATTTTTAAAAGGCAAACATACAAAGAAAACACATAACATAAAAACATAAAACATCTTTTTTGAAAGCAGCTTGATCCTGGGTTACATCTCTTCATATAGACATAAATTCAAGTTCATGCTCACTTTTATATAGCATTCCATATCTTATTACCATTCTACATTTTCTGTATAGTTTCTCCCCTCTTTTCACTCTCTTAATTCTATTTTATTTATTTCATCTCAATTTAAA
>BHFT01037414.1:0-90936 GCA_004320025.1 Laticauda laticaudata
CAACTGAGGTTTTCCAGCTGTAATTCCAGGGCTACCTGTTATCTTCAGGTTTAGCTGAGGTAGATGCCTTACAAGAAGCATCTTGCATTAGTATGCAAGCATTAGCAAATATTTGCTAATATTTGCTTATTTGAAGAGAGGAAAAAGGGAGGATATGACTAAATAAAAGGGAGATATAAAGATAAAAGGTAGGATTCAAATTAAATTCAGTAGATTTAGTTTGTAATAACTACGTTATTATTTCTAATAGCCCTTAATGGACTTTTGCTGATTAACATGGACATATGAGGTTTTAAATAGAGAACTGGGTGAAGAGATGGGATGAAGAGATGGTTGGTTTTATTTTAAGAGCTACTGATGAGTTGATTATGCATGCTGGGAATGAAGGAGGATCTATCTTCTTTTTTTGTTCTTTTTACTGAACTTTTTTATTTTAAAGATTTTTTGGTTTTTCAAGAGAGAAAAAACTATACATTAGATTTTATTAGTTTTATTTGTGTAATATAATCTTTAATAAAATTATTTTAAAAAGAAAATATATATCATTATAAATATTTTGCCATGTTTTGCAATAAAAAGCTAAGTAGGGAAAATATTCTGATACGATTGCCTGCTATCTGCATGAAAATAAATTTCTTTTAACTATGTTAAAAAAAAATCTTTGTGGTTTTCTTCTGTTAAATAATACAGTATCCCAATGCATGAATTCCAAATAAGAATATGGCCTGAGACAGTTTCTAGTCTATTGGTTTAATTGGGCCAATAACTGCAAACGCCCCCACCATTAATCATGCAGATATGATTCTTCCATATTTCATGCTCTGCATCTTTGAATTCCCAGTACTGCAGAGTGGGAGGATTACATTCTGCCTCCAGCCCATAATCATACAGCAATTTTTTTCTTTGACATTTTTAAACTACAAGGATATGATTTTGACATAGCAAGGGCTGCTTAATCGTTCCCATGCCAGCCATTTTCTCCTTATATATTTTTTTTACTTATTAGTTTCTCCATATTTATTATGAAAGTGAAATGCAACTGTTTTTTGGTTTAAGAAATCAGAGGAAGGACACACACCATTGCATGTCATATCTGGCTCAGTATTTCTGTCAGGATGAATGATTCCTACTGCTGTTTTGCTTCTGGATGATAATTATTCCAGCAACATATTGTTGATATTTTATTATAATATTTAAGCAAATCCTAGGCATTTATTAGGGATAACCCTTCCCTTCCCATGCACACAGAATGTGCAGAATGGCATATGCAGGGAGATTAAAACTGGACTGCAAAAATACAAATGTTCACTTGTTGGTAGTAGCAAGACAAGAGTTTTCTGGGACTCTCACTCCCATGTAAGTGTTTTGCTAAATCTGTGTAGTCCACACTTGGTTGTTCTAGGACGGACAATCTCAAAAGAAGTCTTCAACCTTGGCCACTTTAAGACTTGTGGACTTCAACTCCCAGAATTTCCCAGCCAGCAAAGCCTGCTCTAAAGGATTCCTTCTCTTCTTTGTAGTAGCCATAGCCAGACTTCCCTTCCCTTCCCTACAATTAATTCAGGGGAAGTTGAAGAAAAAGCAACTTACTCATGTTTTATCTTTTTGTCTATTTTTTCCTCTCCCCTCTCCCTCTCCCTCTCCTGCTTTTCCCTCTCTCTTGCTAGCACCATTGAAGGATAATGCTAATAAAAGTATGAAATGTTTCTTTTTTAAATAACAACTTTGGCCAAAAGTAAAAAAAATGGGCTCGGTCAAAGACATGAATTAGACCTTTGCTGGCTGTAGTAGAACACCTTCCGTGAAATGAATATTTTTATCTGCACCAGATTCTTCACAAACAAGTCTTCACAAACAAGTACATAATTATTTTGCTGAAATAGGAACATTAGATTAGCCTGCTTGTTAAATTGTTAGGCAACTTTTCTTTGTTGAAAATAATTGTGCACATAAATAAGTTGTGAACATGTTTCACCCCATTGACAAAGAGAAGACATTGTTGAAAGCACTACACAATCTAAAACCATCCCTATCTATTGGTCCGGATGGAATATGTGCCTACTTCTTAAAAAAGCTATCCACTGCCATAGCCGAACCTCTAAGCATAATCTTTTAAAAATCTTTCAGGACCGGCACCTTGCCAAAACTATGGTCGCAAGCCACGGTCATCCCCATCTTCAAAAAAGGAGACCCCAGCCTAGTTGAAAATTACAGACCAATCTCTTTATGCTGCATCATCTGTAAAGTCATGGAATCAATTATTAATCAATCCATTATCCTCCACTTAGAGACAAACAACCTATTCTCTAATAAAAAAAATTGGTTTCAGAAAAAAACTATCTTAGTTTTTATCTTAGACTGTCTACTATTGACCTCACGCCTTTCCTAAGAGGCTTGTAGGGTGCATGCATAAGTGCACCAATAGTGCCTACCATCCCTGTCCTATTGTTTTTTATTTTTCTTATAAGTATCTATTTCATATATTCAAAACTATATTTATTCTTATTCCTGGATCTTGTAAGTGATTGACAAATCAAATAAAATGTAAAAAAATGTAGAAGTGAACAAGGAAAACGGAGATGGTAGCAAAGATAAATTAAAAGCCAAAGAAAATGAAATTATGAAAAAGATGGAGAATGTTTCACAAGAGACAATATTTCTGTGGAAAGCAGTTAAATGGATGCAAATCTATCAGGCTAGAAGCTAACAGAGTTTGATTTAGGTTATGTACAATAAACCCATGAGATTGCTGAAAGAAATTACTTTCCAAAAGGCTAAGGAAAGGCAGTTCAAATGATGAGTGTTGCAGATTGTTCTGACCAGAGCAGTAAATGTTGGCCAATATGGGGGAAGGGGATGAATTCCATAAATAATTTGTGGGAAAATATATCCATTGGATTCAGTTCCAAGCTGGGAGAAAGACACTAGAAACATGGACACTGATTGGAAAGATGGTTTATTGATGAAGTTATTATTTATTGGATTGTGATTCTGGGCAGCTGACAAAATGGAGTTGAGAGTGGGTTTTTTTAATATCTTCTTTGGCTTTGCACTTGAGCTTCCTGTTCCTGTGCAAGCACGTCTTCTATTGGCTGTTGCCAGATTCCTATGGGGTCATGTTGGGGTTATGTAGGGGTCATAGCTGGCTCTACAGGCAAAAGAGAAAATGCAAATCCTAGGTGTTCATCTGAACTCACAGGTTTGGTTGAAGTTTGGATTACTCTGAGATGATGCAATGAAGGGGCTTGTTTTCTGAAAGGGTATTGGGCAATCCTATTGTGGTTTTATGGCTTTCATCCTGTTTCGATCTTGAGTGGGGGCTAATCCCATCATTCTGCCTTGTTCAGACTTTGCTGCAGGGAATTTCAAAAATATTCTGTCTTGAATGGATTTCTGCCTGCAGTATTTGCTTTGCCTATGAATACAGCTATATAGATCTTTCTTTTTCAATAAGCTCTTTATCTCTTAAGTGCTGACATCTGCTGTGGGCTATTAAGGAAAGTGGGGGTTGCTTTCTGCCTCTAAAACATATTTCTCCATTTGTCATTTAAGGAAATGTAATATTCTGCCTTTTTAAAATATTTCCCAAAATATTTCATTCTTCCAGGAGGGGTAGGCACTGACTTTCTACAAATTAGTTAGTTTACCAATGTGCAAGAATAATCTCTGGGACATTCTGTCCACTTTATCATTGAAGGATGAATCCAGTTTTTTTTTAATTGCAGCCTGGTTCACTTGCACAAGTTACAGAAGGATCTTTCTGCAGCACTCTTACTCTCTACTTGGACTATTTATTTATATAGGCGTGTGAATGAATAAGATTTTAGCCCCAAAACGCTCTCCAATTTTAAAAGAAGTTGCAGATAAAATAAAAACATAAGGACTGTAAAGACAAAAGAAGAGGAACTAAATCATATTTATATCATTTCAAAGGCAAAGGGAATGGCTGGCTGACTGGCTGCCCAATTTTGAATAACTGATGGGGAAAAAAAAACTATTGTAGGACTTTAATCTTCCTCGGAAGAGAGATGTAAAATTAGGACTTAGCCTCAGATAAGTTCCCATCACATAACCCTACCAACCTAATCTTGAAAGCAGATACTGATGTACAGGCAACTTTATAAAAAGAGGCAATCTTTCAAATATTTTGATCCACAAATATTTACGTCTTGTTCAGAAAATATTGTAACTTTTTATCATTCCTGGAATGGAAGTTCATTCAGTGCATATTTTACGGAGTTTGTTGGAGGCAAAAATCCTTAAAAGGAGGTTTTAAAGACCAGAAACAGTTCTATGTTATGTTGCAGACAAAATGGCTTCATTTGTCCTGAAAGAAACAGCAGGATTTCTCAGGAAGAATCTTACCAGGTGACCTTACTACATCCTTGCTGGAAGCTCCAATTACAATAAACAGTTCACTGATGTGGTACCTCTAGGTGTCTGGCAATAACAGATGCCTTCAATAAATGTGTATAGTAAAGCTTACACTTCTGCTACCTAATTTATATCTTAGGACAGGAGAGCAGTTTTGAAGGCTGACATTGCTCACCCTAGTCTGGGCAGCTAATGATTAATCAACTTAGAGACAAGGCTAGCCTTTTTTCCCACCAGTAGTGATATGAGCCCAACTTAAAGGAGCTAACCAGCTTATACATATAAAAGTTTGTTAAATGTTGATAGATGTTTGAAGAAAGTAATCACAATTACTTGAAGAAAAAACATTCCATTTTAGTTGATTACTCTAAGGTGGAATCCAATGTAGATATTAGATTGTACAATGAGACTTCCTTTCCCTTGTCACTGAACATCTTCAAAATCTTTCCCAAAAGGTGGGACACAGATTGCAGGAAACCACAGAAAAAGGGAAAAGAGAAAGAACCAGTATCAGGCAATGGATAAAATAGAATAACAGAGTTGGAAGGGACCTTGGAAGTCTTCCAGTCCAATCTCCTGCTTAGGCAAGAAACCCTACACCACCAATGTTGGACAAAGTCTGGATAAATCCATGTTCGGGTATATACACTGCTGTGGAAATGCATTGGGTAAATTTGGGCCATTTACAATCTCCCATATAGGAACTTATGCTGCAGATAAAATAAAGATCTCCTGATGTGCTCTCCTGAGCTCCTGGAGAAAAGGTAGAATATAAGTCCAACTACTAATAAAAAAAGGATAAAAAGATTTGCTTTCCATTTCTGTTTTGTGAGTCAAAATTGCTTTTGTGCAAATATAGATCTCAGTTCCAAACAAAGACTGACAGTTCTGCATCTGTTGTAATATCTAATTTGTGTTGATGTTGTTATGTGTGTATGGAGATGTTGCTTGCATATGTGCATTTTTTTTCATATACAGAAAATGATTATGGTGACTGCAACATTCCTGGATAGTTGTTTTGCTAGGCTGAGCTCAGCAAAGGTAATAATAATTAATGGAAGTAATTTCCCAAAGTGAAGATGTTTAACTCCATTAGAATGCAGACACATAAGGTTTTCTTGTTTTAAATTACACCATAATAGGATAATGTGTTGTTTATTCCAGATGCAGGTCACTACCCAATGGAAATGAGCAATAAAAAATGTGCGTTTATGTAATCATGGTTACTGCATCATCCCTATGGGTCATAACATTATTGTTACCATTAACACTGTCATGAAACTCATTTATAGGTAAATGCATATATTGAGGAAACATTAAACACAGCTAGAATAATTGTACAGAAATATGATAAGACAGCATTCAAGAAAGTTGAATGTTAACTTTGGGGAGAAAAATGACCATTAAAAAATCCTTTTCATCTGGAACCACTTTTAGCTCCACAAGGAACTTTTTCATCTGATTACCACCCACAAACTATTTAAATGTAAATAATTTGTTTATTCTGACACCACAATGCTCTCTCAGAGGAAATAGGCCACTGTTATGGCATATTCGTTTAAATTAAACTATTTTATTTCTCCCGACAAGTAAATATTTGTTTTGAACATTGATTTTGAAAATCAATCTTTTAAGCTTTTTGATTTACAATCAAATGGTACTTCTAACTTACTGATTTTTTAAAATAACTTGTCTAATGATGCTTTGGTATGTTTCTGAAATTTAAAACTAAAATTATATAAATAGATGTGATTTGTGAAAATTCCAGATTTAACATTACTTCCCTCATTACAGCTTCAGTGCCACTTTTTTGTATAGACCAAATTAGAACTATTTCACAAATTATATTTAAATTTACAATAATCTATATATATATAAAAGCAAAATACCACTCACACATCATCACAAAACCTGCAGAACCGTAAAGCCTACAAACTTGAAATTTTCTTGGCTTTTAGGTGCTCACTAAGAAAGGATTTTTCGAAATGACTACCAGCGCATTAGTATTTTGTATATTATTATTAACATGCCCTGATGCTAAGGAGTTCTACTCTGCCTCCCCACCTGAAAAGAAATCTATTGCAAATGCAAAACACAAGCAGAGGAGAGGAGTTTCAGTTTCAGTTTCATAGCCCCAAGCAGCTTTAGTACAGAACAGTTGAACTAAGCCATAGCCAGGCTCCTTGCTGTATCCTTGCTGACACAGCAAATACCCTTTCACTTTCTGAACAGCCTTCAGCTCTCTCACACACTGACAGGACACTAGCCAGATGAATATCGATGGATGCTGGTAGGCAGATGCAGAATTTCCCCCCCTTATTTTCCTCCCCAAAAACTAAGCCCGATCACATAGTTTCACAGCGATGCATGGGTATCGAGCTGGTATGAATATATAATGATCCCCAACCCTGTCTTCTGCAAATGGGTGGCCTTCAACTCCCATTAATCTTTGCCCAACAGGGGATATCTGGATGGCATCATTTTGGTTCAAGCATCATTCAAAGTTTTCAGGTAATAATTGGCTGCCTGGTCATGTCTTTAAAGAGGACATATTTCTTATGTCTGAGTGAAATCTAATGAGTGGCACTAATGCAATTTGGTTCTTCATGGAATTGTAAACTTTAAAAAATTTCATAGAATCGATGCATTTTATTCTAAAGCAAAATTTCAGGAAGTAAGCCCATTTCAAAACAAACCCCAGTTTCGCTTTATCCCAGGAATGTATGAATTGTCAGGGATTTTCCTCTGCAGTTGATAGTACACCATTTTTGAAAAAACATTTTCTGCAAAATAGGAGTGAGGTAGGGGGGAGGAAAGCTGTGAAATTGTCATCTGGAAATCTAATGCCTCTGTACATGATATTTGGGTGGGGGGGAGAAAAGGTGTTGTTGGTTCTAGCTTTCTGTTAAAAGGCACACATCTGGCCTGGACCACATCCAGGGAGAGGTTGGCCATATGGGCATCCAAGAAGACATCAAATTCATTCATCAAATTTGGCAGTGCCACTCAGAACACACATGACAGGATCATTGCCTACTTGTAAATGTGCCTAAAAGTGGTTATAATGACATTTCCCTAGAACTGGGTAAGAGTCATGGGTTTATTCCTTGGAGAGAGATATATGACAACATGGAATTAATAAAAATATAAGGAAAAACAAAATGGGAAAACAAAGAGAGTATAGAACAAAAACAACAAAAGATATAACATTTAATATAATAAAATGTATAAAAGATATAATATTTTATATTATAAAAAAGATATAATATAACTCAGGGAGGATCTTTTCATGCAAGCTGGGATGGGAAATAGAAATGCTGATTTTGTGAGAACACTATTTTATGTTATCTTTGTGTTTGTTTTGTAGAGACTACACACACTGTCTAGCAAAAAGGATAATTATCCAGCTGCCAAAGATGAGGAATCCTCAGAGAACCTTTCGGACAGAGCTGTCAAACTTCTGGCCAGTGGGCCAGATGTGTCATACACTGGCCATGCCCATGCCTGGTTTTAGCGAAGGAGGAAAAAATCCCGATATGTCTTGTAATGACGCCGTGACAATGTGTGTTTGACATCCCTGATTTAGGATGTTCAAAATAAATAATGGATCTTTGCTGCAGTTGTACCCAGTCTTAGTCAGGCTTTACCCATTTTTCTACTTCAGCTGATTTACTGATTATATGAACAAATCTGTCCTGCTATCCTATCCTGATTTGTCTTTCTTCTATTCTGTTTCAGAGTCAAACCATTGTTTAATTGTTTAATATGTTTCTTAGCTGCCTTCTTAAAAATTTGCAGTGATAGGGGGTCTTGAAACTTTATCTTCCAAAGTTTAAGGAAATGTGGAGTCAAGGATTCAGTTTTAAATAAATGCAAATGCTCTCTGCTCTTACTCAGTCTTTTTGCACTATCTTGTCGGTAGGCTCCCCATTTAAAAGGAACAGGCACCTTGCAACATGACCTCTTAACATGTCCAATTAACAGAGGGAATGAAAGAAGCCTTTGCATTCATTCATGCTCTCTTATCAACTGAATATTTATTTGCAAGACAAAGAGAAAAATCTCTTCAATGTCATATAATCCATTAAGACTAAAATGGATAAATGTATGAAGCCAACTGGATGAAAAACAAACAAAAATACAATATGTTTAATTTCATACACCTATGAGCTGTTGCCCAGTGATGACCAGCCAGTATGTGCTCATACAAGAATGAGAGTTATAGCATAGCTTTCTGATAATATTTTCATCTATGCTAGTTAAAAACAAAGGGCAATATATTTAAACTTTAATCAGCAGAAAATCTACCACTGTTCCTTCTATTATTAATTTATTCTTTCTTAGTTTAAAACCATCAAGCTGTCCTATTCCAGCAATTACTAGTGCAGGAAGTCACACTTAGATAAGAGGCCTTTATGTGGATTATACAATTCATTGAAGTGCCAGGAGTGTTCAGGAAAAATAAACATGCTTATTTTAGTAGGTGAGGTCATGTAAAAACAAATCTAAGATTTAGGAATCTGAGCAGAGTGTAGTCTCCGACCAGCCCAGAAGTTAATCACAGAATCTGAAGGAGCACAGCGCATTCAGAAAGCCTGAACTGGAAAGCTGTTCAACAACTGGAAAGCTGTTTCCCAACAGAAGTCTGATTTTCAAGCCGTACTTCAACAGTTCTGATTCAGGCATGTCTCTCTGAGGAATCTCACTGAACATTTCTGTTCTGCTCCTTTGATATGCCTTAAGATGTGAGGTCTCTAGATCTTTCTCCTGCTCCTGACTCAGCCTGCTAAAGTGGCCCATTACCTGAGAATTTGGCTTATCCTCTATAGACCTTGCTTCTTCTAATCCTCATCTGCAGCTTTGTGAGCATTAGATGGGTCCTACATTGCAAGGTCAGAATTTGTCTAACCTTGCTCCTCCATTTTCAAATCTAACTCTCTATACATGTTCATAACACAAGACTTTCCCCCTCTCCTCTATTGTTCCACAAATCTCAGTGCCAAATAGCTGGAGCCAATGGAGTTCAATTACTAAATCTATTCACATATTGGAAAAAGGGACTTAAAATTATACATAATTATTCCAAGTAGAACAGTCATATTTTGAATAATGATATAAAAACTCAGCTAACAAATGTCAATATTTTAATCCTTAAGAAGTCAGCTACTCATTAGTGAGTGGGGGTGGGGGTTGCAGTCATTTTGCATTATGCATATTTGATAAGGTTGTGGATTAATATTAATTCAAGTATGATGCAAGCTCTGAATTTCACAGATATGCTGGGAAAAAATTGCTTATTAAAAATGAATTTTAAAAGGCCAAGTTGCTGAAATAAGAAGCTCAGTCTAGTTTCTGTTTTGGACCTGTGATGGACAGTGTCTTAGTCACCGTGGCAGGTGATTAACACCAGGTATTGCATGAAGGTATTAATTCAGTGGGACCTCTCATTGGTTTTGAAGACCACAGACAATGGAATTCTGGCTGAGAATAAGAGGCAATGCCTCAGTTAGTAAGAGGCATTACTAATATTAAATTTGGTCATATCTGGATAGGAGATTCCAATATTTATTGCTAGGAGAAGCATGTTTCACAATGTTCTGATTTAGTATTGTATGTGCTTAACATCTTTATAAAAATGCTAGAAAATGTGTTTTGGGCATTTGAAATATAGTACTATCACTTTTAAGTTTGGGAGATAACCTACTGATTCACTGTGTTGAAAAAAAAACACAATGTGAGATTATTAAAATCTGATCATCTATAAATGCAGCACAATAGTCTGCAGTGGGGGGAACCTTTGCACGCTTGCAAATATTTCCACTTGATCTGGCATGCTAGCCTCTCCCTGTACAAAAAGGGCATCCTATTCTGTACAGTCATGCTGTACCTATGGAGATTGGCTCTTTATTGATGTCATCAGTACAACTTAAAAGAAAGAAATATCATTTGTCTTCCTTTGTTAAATTCTACATAAGAACGGATCTCCTGAATAGGACTGCAGCACCATATCAGTGACATCCAACTAAACATTTTTGCATTAGCTTTCAAGGTAACATCTGAAAGCCTGAACTAGCATGGGATGGATATTTCATTTAGCTGGAGATGTTTTTGTTGCTAATAAAACCAGTCTGAGAATAGCTATCAAATTACATAGCCTGAGAATGTTTGGTTGTTTTTAATCTTTTCTCCTATGAAATCAAATTTTATAAGACTTTAGCTAGTGAGCCACCTGTGACTCTTATTAAAAAATGCAAATCATACTCTCATCACCCATGAACTGCTCACATAGATAATTCCAGCTTATTTCTTCTGCTGCCTTTAAATAACATTTGGAAACTGCAGATAATTCAGAAAGCTCTACCAAGCGGTGACTTCTTATTGAGAGCATATAATTTCATTGTTGTGCAACTTGTTTTGGCTTTTAGAATCATTTTACTATGGTTTCCAAGATTTTGCTCACCAGTTAAGGAAATGCTACTAGGTTTGCAATGCAAAGAATAGATCCAGATCACTTGATGGCAATAAAGCTATAAAGAAAACCATTAACTTAATGCTATCAGTATCAAACATACATATTTTTAGCAATCTGGATCTGGTAACTCTGGTTAAAGAATATACTGCCTTGTATATCCCCAGTTTGATTTGATAGTGCAATCATTTAGGGATAATTTTCCAAAGAAAATGTCAGCCTCCAAGAATTTTTCCTGACATCTTTTACTGCTTCACTCTTGCCAGATGCCATGGAAATGGGGGGAGGGATAATTTGATGTTGGGGGGAAGGATGTTGGATGACTAAGCTGTGTGAACTGAAAAAGGTGGGACGCTTTCCTGCTTTCTGCGCAACTGCATCCACTTATCTTTTCTAGGCCAAGGCCAACCGTCTTGGCATACCAGGTGTGGGAGATACCACCTGAAGATGTATCCCACATGACATTATTCACCCCTCAGATTGGATGCCCAGTTTGAACTACTGGGGAGGGGACTTGGGATAACTTTCAATATGTAATTTCTGTGTCTATCTGCCTCAGATCTTGCTTTCCTTTCATTGCTATCATTTCAAATCCAGTAAAAGTACTTTTCTCTTTTCTAATGGTTTTCTTTCTTGGATTTTAAATGGAGGCACAGCTGACCTCACCTGTATTCAGGAAAACGTGGATCAATTTTTGATGCTTCATTCTTGAATTTTTTTGGTTACAAAAGTACATATTTTATCTACCATAGATTCCAGTACAGATAGTCCTCGACTTACAACAATTCATTTAGTGATCATTCAAAATTACAACAGCACTGAAAAAAGTGACTTATGATCATTTTTCACAGTTACGACCTTTCCAGCATCCCCATGGTCATGTGGTCAAAATTCAGATGTTTACCAACTGGTTCATATTTATGACTGTTGCTGTGTCCCAAGATCATGTGATCACTTTTTGCAATCTTCTGACAAGTACAGAATGGGGAAAGTTAGGTTCACTTTACAACTGGGTTACTAACTTATCACCTGAAGTGATTCACTTAATAACTGAAGGAAGAAAGGTCGTAAATTGGAACAAAATTCACTTAATAAATGTCTCACTTAACAACATAAATTTTGGGCTCAATTGTGGTTGTAAGTTGAGGACTACCTGTATAGTACTTCCAGTAAATCACAATTCTATGTCAACATATTGGAAATGGGTCTCAATCAGCTTTCATTAACATAGTTACAAATCCAATGCCCTACTCAGCATAGAGTCCAGAATACAGTATATAAAAAATATGTGTGCAGTTTGTTTTAAAATCTTCATAAAGTAAAAGCCTATTATATAATTGCACTTACCATGAATTGCATTTACTATAAAGAGTAAGATGATTCTTAGTTAAATTCTTGCATAATCTTATAAAATGTATACAAAACCCTTATTTTAAACATTGCCACTTTGTGAGTCTCAAAGGTGTGCCTCTTTGTTGCAGCTGGCCCTATGGAACATTCTTCTTCTCCTTGAAATCCAACAGCCTCCCTTTTTTACTTCCCAGACAGTGCTTAAGACCTGGCTGTTCTCCAGGCGAGAATGAGTTCATAGCATGGGTTGCATCAAGGAGTGTGATTGATTTTTATGTTCTTGGTTTTATTGTTTCTTTTGTTTTTTGTGGTGTACACATTGTTTTACTCTTGGGTCATAAGTTGATCAGAGTTTTGCTGTAGCTATACAACTGTTTTAAATAACAGAAAAAAACCTTATCAAATGTGTAGTGCATTTTTAGAAGATGTTTGTCATAATTCAAAATAAGGTTAAATGCATTAGAGGTCTTTCATTTTGAAAGCCTCATCTGTATGTTAGACTCCTACCTGTGGCCTATTTAATCTCTAGGCTATGGCCTGTATAATCTAATCTATATAATCTACTGGTCTTTAATTCTACTATGGAAATGAATAAGATTCAGACAAATCATTAGCCTGTCTTTTTCTGTTTCTGAAATTCTTCATACTGTATGTCCAAATACTTTTGCAAAACAATAGGATGAGGAACATAGTCCTAAAGTCTGGTCCCTTTAAAAATGTGCTTGGTTTGTAGCTACACAGTCTCCTGTGGTGCCAAGATGCCCACTTATTATTTGCTTGGGACATGCCCTTGCAATATTCCCCTCCCCTCATGGTCAGCCTGCTGCTACAGACAACTTAGATGTTTTAATATGGAAGTGGTGTTTTCCATGTGATGTTGGCCCAAGATATTCCAAGGAGACAGCCAAGAAAAGGGGCATGAAAGAGGAGGTAGATGGTCAGTAATGGTTCAGCTCTACCTGATCTAGCAGTCTGCTTAGGGATTGCCCCCTTCCATCTGGTTGCTGGGCTCTGTGCCTGTCTTTAATACTGTTCTGGCTGTGAAGACTTGAATCTCAACCTTTCTTTTTTTTCTTTTTATTGCAGATAGGTTGGCTAAACAACTTAGAAATGTGATTGCTACATTGAGCATAAGTATGCAACCTAAAGCAGTGAAAAGGCCAGTCCTGCTTTTGAATGGCAAGTCTATTTGTGCCATTCTGTGGAATGATTGATTTGAGAAGCTTTCTATATGAATTTGAGGTGGAAAGTAGACAGAAGAACTTCCTCTACATTTACTATTGCTCTGACAATGATGGAAGCTGAACCTTGGGTTCTGTAGCCATTTTATTGTTTTTTGAAGGATAGATCAACAAATCCACCCACATATCCTGCAAACCCCTTTCTCAAACTCCAACTCTTCAATAGAATTTAGCCAACAACTATATATCTCAGTTGCATAAATCCACATTAGATGGCAGCGAAGAGGTTTTTTTTTTATGTACTGTCAACTAGTAGTCTAAAGGCTGACTAGTCAACAATTGATAATCATATGGGGAGAATTATGTTGGAAAAATTAAATGAATCCCATAAGGTATGCCTCTTATATCAAAACCTGAAGAAAACTTATGCATTGGCAACACTAACCCAGAGGGCCTCCATATTGCAAGTTAAGAGATGCAATCTGTTTGTTGTCACTTAATAGTCATTAGTTCAATAGGTTGACTGGGCAACAAAGATTTTGCTTCATGAAACACTTTTGGATATATTTTATAGATTACTGGATACTGGCTAATCATGGAAGTTATCGGTAATCACACACAATTTTATAGAAATCTTCTGCTTTTACACAATGCCAGTGTATACCCTCTAGTACTTGTTAGCTATGCTCCACACATTAAAGAAACATATCCAATACACCAAGTACAACAGGAATATCTGTGGAGATCTAAATGTAGTTGCTCTGCTGCTTGGATTGCAGTTCAGATATACCAAGTGCAGTTGTTGTATATGTGAAAGAACAGTTGGGAAGAGAATCACATAACATTAGATGGTCACTCTCAAAGAATTTGGTTCTAGGACAAAAAAAAGGTGGCATATGAACCACTTGTTGATCCGACAAGATTTTTTGCTTCCATTTCACATAAACTCAGACTGATGAAAAATTTTGTTTTGAAGAATAAATGATCCCAAGTTTAAGAAAGGCATTTTTGCTGGTCTACAGATCAGATATACCATCAATGAGAAACAATTCAAAGATCTGTTAATGGGACCAGAGAAAATCTCCTGGAAAGCATTCAAGGATGTTGTTGAGAATTTTCCTGACAACCAGAGAGCACCAAACTACATTCAGCTGGTTGACAAAAACTTCTTACAGCACAGAAAACCATGAAATGCAACAAGTCATTGAACATTCATTTTCTGCATTCACACTTGGATTCCCCACCCCCCAAAATCAAGGTGCAATCAGTGATGAACATGGTGAAAGATTTCACCAGATCATTGCCATAATGGAAATTGTGACTATTATTGGACACTGCATGTGATGTGTCAGATCCTGAGTATAAACAAAAATAAACAGCAAAGCATTTTTAGTACTTTTGAACTTATGCACTGTGTCAGAAGCATAATGTGATTAAATACATTATAGTCATTAAAGCTAATTTCATATTTCTCAAGATTCCTGCATGATACAATAATTCTGAAATTATATTTCTGTTCAGCATGAAGGTGTTTACCATAATCATCTAAAGTTTTCCAGGAAGAAAAACTTTTGAAAAAAATTGTCCTTTCGGAAAGGAAAAACATAGACAAAATTTACTGGAAAAAGAACTAGTGCACTAGAATCAGTACTTTCAGATAACTCACTACTAATATAGCTAAAACATATTAAATATTTTGGACACTTAACATGAAGGCAACAGTCACTGAAAATGAACTTGATGTAGGGAAAAAAATCAAGGGCTAATGAAACACTAGGTTGTTAAATGCTGTCATTGATGTCATACAAGAACTCAAAAAAGTATATATTGACTAGTGAAATGATATCCAATGAATCAGAGAAAGAAGTGACTTGAGAAGAAGAAAAAGTGATTATTTGGATTTTGAAAGCCCAAATAAAGTTGTTTTAAATTGTTATCTATACCAGGGATGATCAGACAAACAAAAGTATACGATATCATCAAAAGTAAAAGAATTGAAATAGAAATGGACTGGACACAAAATAAGAACTCATGGCAAGTAGACCAAGGGAGTTATAGAATGGATCCCACTTGATACAGAAGCATCCATGAGAGACCTAAAATGAGAGGGATCGACAACTTCAGCAAGCATTTTGGGACCAATTGGCAAAAGAAAGCTCAGAACTGTATTAGTTAGAAACATGCAGAAGAGGCCTTCATTCTGCAATGGCTAAAACTGATGACGATGATGATCAGGGATAATACGCAATATCTGTAAGACTGCCAGTCATTTTCAGATGACAAGTCAGGACTCGGGAACCATTGTAACAGAGAATAAAGGTAGAGGTTGGGTTTAGAATTTAACAAGGAACAACTGCTAAGACAGTTATTTCTCCAAATGAATACTCATTTAAAATATATCCGTTGTGTTGGATAAATTTTTAAGACTAATAAATTTGACTAACAAATGATAGCTCACTTCATTAGATACTTGAAGTGGCTAAATTGAAGTAGGATTTAAACTGAAATGGGGTGGGGAAATGTTATCATGATCCTCTGAAGAATAGGTTTTAACTTCACAATAATCTCCTGGCCTTGGCCGAAAAAATGCCCTTCTTTGTATTTTAATTTTACATTTGCTGTTAGCAGGCACCTGCTGCCTCCTCCAAGATGTTGAATTGAAGGGTCAGCCTGGGCAAAATGCCAGGAATTGAAGTCACCTCTTTATAGCTAGGCTCGAGACTTCCTGTTATTGTAATACTTTCCTCAGGAAATCTGGACACCACAAATGTTCTGGAACTCTCCAGAGATTTTAATTTATTGTTGTTTCGGCAGCCAAGATGAATTATAATATTTCATTCCACATCATTTATCAATTCAGTAACTTGTGTCCTTGATAATGCATAATTTGTATAGATTTTAAAGAAATTTAGCTTTCTCCTTGAATGTTATTGTCACAATGATGCAGTATTGGCTCATTTTACAAAATGCTCCCTGGTCATATCAACTGGTACTGTAATTAGGTTGTAGGATAGGACACAATTTCTGTGTGTGCATTTATTTATTTTTAAATGATTTGCTGTATTTTTGAGTAATTGAGAAATTATGTATCCTTGCAAAATAATAAAAATAATCTCTGTGAATTATCAAAGTACTAGCTGGATACCCGTGCTTCGCAATGAAACTTTGTGATCGGGCTATGCAGGAGAAATTGGGTTTGCAATCCGTGAGCTCAGTGGTGGTCAGGGATTGAAACACATAAGGGAATATCGCTTCTGCCGCCTTGAGTCTGGAAGTAGTTCCATAGGTGGAAGGCATAGACATTTTGGTGAGATACCGATGTTTAGTACTGTAAGGAGCCCCGGACCGCTCCTGAGTCTAGGAGTGGAACATTTGTCAATTTGAACTGAGGTAACGGAATGTGAGACAACTGGCAGTTGGAACAGAGTTCTTTTCAGGTGGGAAGGGGGAGTAGAACTCCTTAGCATCAGAGTGTGTTAATTACTGTATAAGAAATACGAATGATCTGATGGTCATTTCAAAAAATCCTTTCTTAGCAAGCACCTAGAAGCCAAGAGGAACATACATGCCAAATTTCAAGTTTGTAGACTTTACTATGTTTCTTTCTTTTTAATTGAATTTTGTGAAAACTCCTATATCTGTATGGTGTAGCAGGGAGACTTCAATTTCCCCCAAACAAATAAAACTCCAAAACAAATAACACAAAAATAAAATTAATATTGGCAGGAGAGTGTTTTCACTTTTTCACTACCAAAATACATGCATGACACGGAAACAATTGGCATTCTAATTATCAGTCACAACTGAAGGGAGAACTATATTTCCCTAGTGGAAAAATATTACAACGGGCTGAGAAAAGTAACGTCTTGAAGAAAAATGTGATCTTGGCTATGAAAATCAGAATTTTACAAATACTTATATCCTTGTATCTAACAAAATATTGGTACACTTTCTCACAAAGTATAATTGGATGTTCAGTTAATAAAACAAGTATCTAAATAGAACAATGGGGGCTACATAAAATTGTAAATAGTATGGAAAAGTGGCTCTCTTATTTTACAATACAATGGCTAGATTCACAAATCACATCTAAGTATGGGTTGGATTGATTTTTGCTTAGTCAACAGCATGAACCTAACTGCTACAACTTGTAAAGCATGGTATACAGTTCAGTGTTACATAATACAGCCAAGCTGATTCATTAAACCATGGATAAATAAACTATTATTTAATGCAGTGTGTGAGCAAGGTCTACAGGTGCTTTTTTTCTTTTTTACAAAACATAAATACAAAATGCTTGCTGGGTTAACATTAAAAATGAACTGACAAATTTAAGTAGCATAGATTTATTTGCTACAAAAATTAAATGGAACTTTTATATTTCTATGTAAGTCAAGGCTAAATAGAACCTATGAATGCATAAAAGAACATTTTTAAACTAAAAATGCTGTACTATATTGAACCAGATTTGTTTCAGCAAAGTAATTGCAATGTATTATTATTATTATTACAATGATTTGGTCTTGGAAATCTATTTAGCAGATTTGATGGCACATTACCAAGAAGAAAAGTATTTTCATAATATATGAGGCATCAATTCTAGCCTTCAAAGTCTACTCTAGATTGGTCCTAATTTGTATGGGATCTGAAACTTTCCACATCATGTGTAGAAGCTCAAGATTTCAATCACTTAATAAAACGCTGATTCCACTAGGAGCAGCACAACTGTAACTATTTCCACTAATTTCAAGGAAGTCAGGCTGATGAATTTCGGTGACATTAATTCACTTTGTGTTAATACTGGGGCTTAAAATTAAAGACCTGCTTCCATTTTGGGCACAGCATTACAAAATGGATAAATCTGGCATATTATATCAAGCAGCATGGCTGTGGGAATTAACAGGATACAGAGCTGTAAGAAATAAATAGATTTCCCAACATTTTTGTTTACTTTCAAGACAAACACCAAACTGGGACAAGGTAGGGAAGAATAGGATTATAAATTAATACTTAATACACATTAATGCTTAATTAGTAAAAATCTTCATTAATTTGTAGAACATCCAACTTCTGAGATAGTTTAAAAAAAATATTTAAGAATTTTATTCAGTAGCCATTTTTTTAAAAGCTGAACTATCAAGACCTAGTTACTGGAGGAATGCCTATAATATCTGTTGTAGCAAAAACAAACTTAAGCATTGCATAAATGTATTTACTTCCATATTCATTTTTAGGCAAAAAAAGCTGGCGTACAGCATAAAGGCAATACAAGTATTTGTATGGGGAATTCTGGATGTTGAAATCCACAATCTAGCTAAAGTTGATGAAAACTGCTATAGAATATGGCAGCTGCAAGAGAATGACATACTGAAGTTCTAGTCACATATTGGTCGTCCTTATTTAGCAACCATAATTGGGACCAGCAACTAAGTCATTAAGCAAAGAAGCAGCTAAGTGAAATCACAACTGTGCTTATGATCTTGCTTCAGCTTTTCTTTGCTTTACGCACCTGTGAAGTTTGTAAATGTGAGGACTGGTTGCAAAGTTATTTTTTCATCACTGTCGTAACTGCAAACAGCCATTAAACAAGCCAGTTGCTAAATAAGGACTACTTATAGTCAGTGGATGATATAAGATCTTCACAGTTTCTAAATATTTGTAAAAAGAAATCTGAAAACTACATCAGTTTTGAAGTATATCAGACTCAATTGTAGTAGTGTTTTTTAATGGTGCTAATTTACGTTATTTCCTCAGTTGTGACTTCAAGACAAAATTGACACAGACAAAATTGCACAATGAAAATGTTGCAAGCCTCTAATGGGAGAATAACCTTAATCAGTGACTTTGGGCTTTATATATTATCCAGCTCCTTCCCTCAAGACAGAGAAATATGCTTTTCCTTTCTCAGAATTAATCAAAACCATCCAATGGCTTCACATATAATTAGTCCTAATCTAGACTTCTGATTCCAACATTATAAATTAATGACTTGATACTGCTCCTAAAGTTTAACAAAACAGATAACTTACATATACCTAGACAAAACAAAACTGGAAGAATTACTGTATTATGGGATGTGGGAGATCAACTAGCCTTGTCTGGAACAGGCAAGTCAAGTAATTCTTGACTTATGGCCACAATTGGGTCCAAAAATTTGTTTCTAAGTGAAACATTTGTTAAGTAAGTTTGCCTCCTTCTTGCCACAGTTAAGTGAATCACGATAGTTGTTAAATTGGTCAAACTGTTGTTAAGTGAATTTGACTTCCCTACTGACTTTGCTTGTCAGAAGGTCACAAAAGGAGACCACATGACCCTGGGAATCTTCCACTGTCATAAGTCAACTGCCAAGCGTTTAAATTTTGATCATATGACCATGGGGATGCTACTATGGTCAGAAGTGTGAAAACTGGTCATAAGTCACTTTTTTTTTGTGCCGTTGAACTTTGAACAGCCACTAAACCAACTGTTGTAAATTGAGGACTACCTGTATTTAAAGCTAAAGAGATTTGCTTGGGCAGCTGATTATCTTTATTAATATGGATGGATGGATGAAATAATTCAAGAGTATCAAGAGTTTAGCCAAAGAATATTGTACTTTTCCGGTTTTTCTTTTCAATCTCTTTTTAATATGACCACTTTTCCAGCCCCTGCCAAGAGAAGAAAGAAAAGCCTCTCCAGGCTGATCTTATCAGACTTTCCCCGGGCTGGAAAAGAGGCCCTTCAGTAAACCAAGGATGTGAAGGTTAGGCCCAACTCCTGACACATTTCCTTCCTGCCATTAGAAGGGAAAGCTCTGGGAGCCCAGATACGGTTGTGAAGTGTCCGTTAAAGGAGTTCCCTCCACACTGCATTCCTTCAATCCAGGTTTCCGCTCCAAGAGCCAAGATGCGAGGGCTGATCTTCGCCTCGCTCGCCCTCTTGCCACCTTTCTCGGGGCTCTGGGCCTCTGCCGAGCTCCCGCAGAGCGACCGCACTTGGTGCCACGCATCCGGGGCCTGCTACAGCGTCCACCTCGGCAGCATGAAGTTTTACCAGGCTCAGAAAACTTGCGCCCAGCACGGCGGAGCTCTGAGCACGGCCAGCAGCCGCACCGAAGTCGGAGTCATCCTCTCTCTGCTGAAAGGACTCGCCAACGAGACGGGCGGCTCTTTGTTTTGGTTGGGCCTGGTTAAAAAAGTCCAGCAGTGCACCCTTGAAGACCTGCCGCTCAGGGGGTTCTCCTGGGTTTCCCCGGCGCTTGAGGAGCCCGGGCCCGACGGGACCGCCACGCCGCCCACGTGGCTCAGAGAACCGAGCAAATCCTGCACGAAGCAGAGGTGCGCCGGGTTGCAAGTCAGTTTGGCCCAACCGCACCTCCACCCGTGGGGTCTGAAGGACCACGACTGCTTCAAGGCAAGCCCGGGTTATATCTGTAAATACAGCTACGCGGGCACGTGCCCCGCCCTCCCCTCGGCTTCTGGCGCCCGCGGAATGGTCGACTACAGGCTGCCTTTTCAGCTTCAAAGCCCGGACGTAGAATTCAGCCCTCCGGGCACCAATCTTACTATAAGGTGCCCCGGGCGAGAGGCGCGTTTCACTTGCCGCCTGTCGCCCAGCGGCTTCCATTGGGAAGGCACCGAGCAGGGGCTGTGCTCCTGTCCCAGCGGCTACTGGAGCCCGAGCAGCGGAAACTGTGCGGAATTCAAGGACTGCTTTAGCGCTCAAGGCTCGTTCCGTTGTTTATGCTCTTGGGGATCCCGCTTGGCGGCCGACGAAAAGAGTTGCCTCGGCGCGACGACGGCGCAACCCGGCGTATCTACTACGAGAGCTCCGGGAACTTCCCCCGCCAACAGCACCAGCGGGCCTGGTCAAAATGCCTCGTTTCTGGAGCCGTTCCCCACTCAGGCTTCTTCCAATGCCTTCAACTATATCTTCATCCTGATCACGGTGGCGGTGGTGGTTCTTTTGATTATGATCCTGGCCTCGCTCCAGGTCTTCCAGACCTGCTTCAAGAACTGCTCTTCCAAGGGTTCCCAGCCTAGAAAAGATGGTGCTGTGGTTGTCGAAGGCGATCCAGAAGCTTCTGCCACCCGCACCAACTCTGAACGTTCCCTGGGACCCAGCTAAGCAGAGACCATGGCTTGCTTCTCAGTAAGATTTTAAGCCAGCCGAATTGAGACAATCATAAGGAGGCTGGAAAGACAATATTAGAATATTTGGAGAAGAAATCCAGTGGGGGACGAAAAGGAGATATTCTTTTGAGCATAATAAGTAGTAGCAAATGTTGTACGGGTTACATATGTAGACATGAAAGTTACGTTTTTTTGTTTGAAGGCAGTTGTGTTGTGTTGTGTTTTTTTGACACCATTTGATGAATTAGAACGGTTCTTTTCTTCAAGATGCCCTTGGCAGCATTGATCAGAAATCTCTCCTCCCCACCATCTAGATTATTCCCTTAAATAGAAGAGATAAAATGATGAGAAACGACAGTGCATATTTCTTGCAGTGATCCAGCTAGATTATTGAAAAATGGACTGCTGTAAGTGACTGCTGTGTGAAGGCCACACACTGGCCTTCAATCAAGCCACTTACTTGATTGTATAGTTTTTCTCCTCCCCCTTCCTTGGTACTGCAGCTGAGACCAAGCTGTGTGAACAGTGTTGTGTTGCCTGGAGAAAAGTTCAAGGAGTCACTGCTAATTATATCTACTCTTGCTGTATCTTGCAAGAATTTGAACTGGATGCGCAGGCTCTGCTGTCACTGCCATATTGTCTATAGGGAGAGGAGAACAAGCTAGTAGAACCGATTATAGTTGTAATAAGTCACTCTTTGTAAGTGGCTTACTCAGTTAATAACCAGGAAGCTAACTTATTCCCATGGACAATCTAACTTATTCCCATGGAGACTCATGTCTTGGGTTGTACTTTGGATTCTTTTTCCAAAATGGAAAAAGACCTTTTCATTTTTCCAGTTCTTAATAAATATTTTATTTGTGAATTGACTGATGTGATACTGCATTCATCACTGATTTTCATTGTATGGATATCATATAGTCCTGCATTTTACATGGCTAACTTTTGACTGATAAATTTAATGTGAGACACTTTGGAAAATTCAGGAGATTCAAGGAAAAGGTAGGATATACATTTATAAATTTATTATTATAAATGGAACGCCAACAAATGAATGCATGGAAATTTGGTGCCTTACTCCTTCATTGTAAGTATCATGGAGAGGTCAATTTGAAAATAAACCCGGTAAGGTTAGGAACAGAGAGACACTCTTTAAAGGAAATTTTGAGCATCTTTTAGTAGTTTTATTTCAAATGGAGAAGTAGAAAGGTCAAACTCTCTTCTGCTTTTATTAAGAACACCTAAAATTGAACATTTCAGCCAGATAACATTTTAAAGTCTGTGCATCAGTATTCAAAAATGTCATATACAGAGCTTTAATTGGAAACAACTAATTTTATTCAGAAAAGATTGGTAGTCGTAATCCAAATTACCATGAATTGAATATAAGACATTATAATCAGATTCACAGGACAGGTCTTTATAAATCTGAAAATGGATATGAGATATATTTTGTGCAGAAATATACCTGTAGGATATGAATGCTTTCATTTGGAATATGCTGGAATAGATCAGAAGGCCAGGGAAAAACAAATGTTAAAGATTTTCTACTGAGAATACTGGGATTTTCTACTGTTTTGATTTTCCACAGTAAATAAAATGCTAAGTGCCAATGAGCCCATTCACTTTAGTGACCAAGATTGAACTATAGTTGCAATTTTGACCCAGGAATAGTTTTCAACATTCTTAAGAAATATACTGCTAACTGGAGAAAACTTAAAATATGGGTGCATTTTGCTTTGTGAAACTATTGTGTCACTTATCCAATGTGGTGTGTGAAGATTCTGTCTTGCCTGACAACTAGAAAATGTTAATTGTTTCACTATACAAAGGGAAAAAGAGTAATTATGAAAATAAAGACTATATAGACAAATTAGTAAATGTGTTTTTGACAAATGTCTTAGCATGAGAAAGTTTAGTACATGTTTGTTGATTTTGAGAAAGTGTATGATAAAATGAATACAGCGGAATTCAGAAATATTTTGCATGAATAAGGAATTAAAGTTGCTGATGGATGCTAAATGCAACATAATGTTGGAAGTAAAACATGCATAATAATAAAGGCTTCTTAATCATTCAACATTGAACAGAGAGTAAGACAAGGATGTCAGGATGGTTATACTTAGAGGTAAATGTATAAGGAATACTTGTTATGATATTAGCTGTTGTCTTGGTGTGTGAATAATTATGTACTTTTGTGTGCAAACAATGTTGAATGCTTGGCTGAAAACCTGAATGCTTTTGCAATGAATGTTAGATGAATTGTCTGATATGTCAAGGACTATATGGATCTGAAAATTAAGATAACAAAGCCCAAGATAATTGTGTTTGACAAGGAAGATGGAAAGATTGATGGCAAGTTAAACATAAATGTGAAGTAAATGAATTGGTATATCTCTGAACAATATGCACAAAAAATGCAGAGAAGACATGCAAATGATAGTAGAGATAGTGGATAATATGTTTGGTACAAGAAAAAATGTTTAATGAAGGAATGGATATTGGCTGTGAATAAGAATATGTACTAAACATTTTAGTACATCAATATGTCTCAATCTTGGCAACTCTTAAGATATTTGAACTCCTACCCCAGCTGGCCTACATGAATTCTTAAAGCTACTAAGATTGAAAAATGCTGTTCCACTGTATGGAAATTGAATCTTGGTATATTTGACAAACATAAAAGAAAGTTGAATGTAGTTAAAATGGATTACTTAAGAAGTCTGTGGTTAAATAACAGTGGGGATAATGGATGAATGTGGATTGCACACAAAAGTATGAATGTATGAAAGAAGTTTGTTAAGATGGCTTGTTAGGTAGAAGGAGAGGGTGATGATCAAACTGTAAAGCAAATAAATGAAGAGTGAGTAGTGGGCTAAAAGGGAAAATATAGATAATCACAGATGATGTTGAAGCTAAAGATGAGGTTTAACAAAAAGTGAGACATTTAGAGAACAAAAGGCAGTCTATAAAGTGGTTAATACATGTGTTTGGAAGTAAGAATGGTTTGGAGATATAATGCATGGTATTAGTACAAACCAGGTTTGGCTATATTTTCTTAATAGACTTTTTCTTAACCTTTATTTATTTTATTTTATTATTTATTTTTTCTTTTTTTATGTGCTTTTTACAATGTTTCTTACACTGAGAGGTAATAGAATATTGGATGTATGTATGAACATACTAATTTTATGCAACCTACTTTACTCCTATGCAAATTTGTGCCTTAAGGCTATCTAATCCAATATATATTTACCTTGGTTGAACTGTATTTACATACACACCTAATAAATTTAGAACTAAGCATTGAATTGTAACTGAAAAACCAAGAATTGTTACTGATACAGCTATCATTTTTCATTCATAATATTCAGACTCATGTGGGAAGGGCAGGTGCAAATCTTGTGTACTCATTTTAGGATAGAGATGTATCAGATATTAGAAATCACGGAATGGGAGGAAATAACCTAGATGTAGAGCTATAATTTTCTGCTTAATTTTATATAAAAGTGCCTAGATCTGCATCATGAAACCCTAATCTAAACTAAAATAATTTTTCAGCAAAATCAGTATAATTATTTCCAGTCCATATAATGGCTAGAAAGTGAGAAAAATGTTGATTTTTTTAAAAAAAAGAGCTAGTATTGAATAAGCAAAGGCTCTTATTGCACAGATAAATTTATGAACTGTTTATTTATATTCACTGGTAATTATTTGGATTCTCAGCCAACAATGTGGTATGATCAACATATAAAATGCACACCTGCCTTCTTCAAGCAACATACTCCTTACATCATTTAAATGCATTCCTTATACATTTGTCCATATACTTATTAAATAAGCAATAATTGGAGCCATATATCCTGCCTTCCACTGTCCATCATGGCTTTGAACAATCAAGTTTTTCATATAATACGTTTTAGTAATGTAGCAAAAGTGTAGATTACATTATAGCCTTGTATCCATACAACATGCATCATTCCTTGCTTATGTAAACTTTGTAAGTTTTGATTTTTTAGTCAGTATGCCACAAACATAACCAAATCCGTGTAGGAATTTTTTATACAGAAACTTTCTTTAGCTCTAAGAAATGCAAGATCCCTCCAACATGGGATTTCTACCTCCTTTCCTCAAAAAGATCGCCCAGAAAAAAAAATATTCAGATTCTTCTGAACTATTAAGCCACTTCACTACCAGAATTAGAAGAATTGCAACATACAGATACATAAGTAACAGCAGCATCCAGGGAGATATGTGTGTGTGTATGTGTAAAAATGGCAAACTGAGCCCACCCTTTGTGTAAATCCCTTGACATCCTATGTAAGCTTAGATGAGGCAGAGCTTCCATCACAATTCCGTTCCAGACATCTTGCATGTTTTGCTCACTCCCTGACAATGACTGCTGACAGACAGTATAAAAATAACTTTATACAACAGTAAACTATTGAACTCACCGTGGTGAATCTCCTCGGGATACTGCAACCTTTATAAATATGAATCAGTTGCCAAGCTCCTGAATTTTGATCACATGACCATGGGGATGCTACAATAGTCATAAGAATGGAAAATGGTCATTTCATTTTTTTCAGTGCCATTGTATCTTTGAATGGTCGCTAAATGAACTGTTGTAAATTGAGGACTACCTATAGTAAGGGATTGTCCTTGAAGACACCTGGAAACTGCAGCTGATCCAGAATGCAGCAGCACTTGTACCTTTTGGATACCACTGTTCATCTGAGTAACTCCACTCCTATGTGATCTGCAGTGACTTCCAGTTTCTTTCCAGGTACATCTGTAAAATCCTACATGTTGCTTGCAGGACTTCCTTTCCCTGGGGGTATCTGCCCATTCTAGGTTAGCTAGAATGAATGCACTTCAGGTCCCCTCCTTAAACTTACCACCTGATGGATCTTAGAGCCACACCTTCTTGATGGCCGCCGCAGTCCTTCCAAACAGCCTCTCACTGGAGATCAGGGGAATTCCTCCCTGTTTCGGCTTCTGGTGGGCTGTGAAGACAGGGTACTTCTCCCAAGCATTGAGCTAGAAGACAGAGGAAGGTGATAGATAGAAGATAAATTAGATAGATAGACACACGATGATAGAAGATAGATAGATAGATAGATAGATAGATAGATAGATAGATAGATAGATAGATAGATAGATAGATATAGAGAAAGAGAAAGATAGATGTAGAAAGTCCACACGCCCTTGTCAAAATGCCAGATTTTTAATATGTTAATAAATCAGACCAGGATAAATTACTTCAGAATTTCTTCCTACCTTTAATACAGCATAGTAGCTGTACAATTAGCTGAATGTCTTTGTCTGCAACTAAACTTCCACTGGTTCTGTTTCTCTCTCCAGCTCCTTCATGGACCCTCCTACTCTGCTCTAAGAAGTTGGAAGATCCTTTGGAACAGATTTGAATACACAGCACAAATGCAGTAGAAACAGTTTGCATATGGATTCTGCTCTTAATTTTTTTCTTGGAGGAAAAAAAGGTTACCAAACAAATGAGTTTAATTTTGATGAAACTAATCTTTATCAATTCAGTCATCTCTTTCAGATTTATATTAAAATCTAAAAGTCAAGAATTCTATGAGCTCCAGGCATGTTCTTAGAAGATTTTTACATTTTGATATATGTCTATATTTAGAATTATATTGTGTGCAAAATTCTTTATATATTAGATGAAGAGACAATTATTTTAAAATGATGTAGTAATATGAAATTGCATAGGAGAGGTATGTGAAATCGTATTTAAAAAATGCGGGTTACTCAATTTTTTTTCTGTTAACTATTTTTTGTTGAAATTATAGTACGACTGCAGTTAACTTTTTGTAGGTATGCAGCCTTCATAGGAATCATTGATGTTTTTTAATAACAAATATAGCAGAGATATACTCAAACTATTGCTAATTTATGTAAGATGATTAAATATGCAGAATGTTGGATAGCTGATGATAAAAATGCTTTTAATATGTAAAGAAAGCATGAAGATATGTGAAGTTGTTTATTTCTTAATTTCCTTCATTAAATATTGGCAGAAGAAATCAAAATTTATACTAGGTATTTTATTTATAATAAATAGATATGACTGCTAAGTTTATAATCAAGGCAGTGGTCCTAAGAACACAATATATTGAACAAATTGGTGTATCTTGCAAGGGTGATCTATTATCCAATTTCTGAGTCCCTGGTTTTCCACATATGTTTTTATTACTGTACTCTTATATATCTAACTTATCTGTATTTTATCTTGTTATATATTTATGTCATGTTATTGATAAGGTCTCATGACTATTCAATTAAATAAACAAACATCTATTTATTATAATGCTTACAGTGTCAAGAAACATGATGTACCTTAGCTTAAAAATGCTAGCTAATAATTCAAATATTTTTAACAGATATACAGATAGTTCTCAGCTTACAACCATAATCAAGCCCAACAATTCTGTTCCTAAGTGAGAAATTTGTTAAGTGAGTTTTGCCCCATTTTATGACTTCTCTTGTCATATTTGTTAAGTGAATCACTGCAGTTGTTAAATTAGTAACACGGTTGTTAAGTGAATCTGGTTTCCCCATTGACTTTGCTTGTCAGAAGGTTGCAAAAGGGGATTATATGAGCCCAGGACACTGCAACCGTCATAAGTATGAGTCAGTTGTCAAGCATCCTGATCTAAATCACATGATCATAGGGATGCTGACTTATGACTGTTTTACATAAGTGTGAGAAATGGTCATAAGTCACTTATTCCAGTGCTGTAACTTTGAACAGTTACTAAGTGAAATGTTGTAAGTCGGGGACTACCTGTATTTACATCTTGTTGCAAATCCACAACAAATCTATGCAAAAACATGGGAGGTTATGCAATCTGAGAATGGTGCAACTACTCTATGACCTTATGATATCTGCCTACTTGTGATATTGAAATCAGCTAAACTCCTGCTCCAAGAAGGGTCTTTTTGTAGCATTTTCTCTGGAGCTTCTAAGCAGAGTGGCTTTACATTTGAAGGACTCCTGACTCATCTCCGCTCTTGTAAGTTCTGTCAGTGTGCCATGTTGCAAAATGTAATAGGCCTTTTTACTATCCGTTTCATTTTTCAGAGATGATTGAACAACTAGCTTTTCATTTCTGGCCTGAGTCATTGGTCTGGTCTCCCTGACTTACAATAAGAAATGAAGGATGGCAGTAGTTGGAATATTGATTCTTCGATTTTCCCAATGATGACCTTATCCACCAAAACTCTGAGAATCAGCAAAGAAGAATTGAATGGAGACTCTTGCACAGGATGAGAAGAACAATTGCTCATCGTAACAGAAGTCACCAAGATGAAAAGTGGAAGCATTAAATCATTCTCAGTATAATCTACCACATGAGATTCATGTTCTATTACAGGGGTCCCCAAACTTGGCAACTTTAAGTCTTGTGGACTTCAACTCCAGGAATTCTCCAGCCAGCATAGCAAGTTTGGAGACCTCTGTTCTATTACATAATACCATCTACAATGTACATGTTTTGCATGCAGATTTAAATAATTCCCTGCAATGGGTTGGGGCATAAAATATGAAACAGGTACAAAAAAAACCGATTAAGTGCTATGTTTCTTCAAACTGCTTAATATTTTGCACCTTCAGCAATATTTGGAGTTTGGTTCTGAATAATACTTTGGTTCTTATATCAATTCCCTGTTAGGGAATTTGCAAAATAAAGTTATCAAGATGACAAGAAGAATGCATTTGACCATACTATTGATTTGAGGTGGGCTGCAGAGTTATTCCCAAATCTGCATGCCACTTTATTATATCAGTTACCCATGAACATTGCCAAGTTTATGCCACTCAATCTCCCGTTGACTTTTAATTGGTTCCATGATTAAAACAGAGACACTTTTTATTTCCCTAAAGCACATTGCAATTCATCAATATATATCTTTGGAAAGACAAACTAGACAGCACAGAAATGTACAAAATGATTTGACATGAATGGTATATTAACTGTCATTATGAATATTTTATATATTAAATGGATGTAAAATCTCATGAAGCTTGACTCTATTAGAAATGGATGTTGGAATTGGGTCATGTTATTATTCTCTGGAGGATACAAATCAATGACTACTTGGTATTTCAGTTTTTCTGCTGTAGGAACAATTTATTCTAAAAGTCCTTATCGCCAAAACCTTCAAAAATATTTAACTTATGGTAAAATACATATAAGGAATTCATATATGCATGAGCTTTTTGTGTTGACATTAGGCAAGAATCGTAATGATGTAATACTTCACATTGAGTTACATACTTCTGTGTCTTTAGCAGAAAATTAAAGGCACCATTAGGGCTCTGGTCCAGGGATTGAGGGGACAGGGGAATACTGAGTGCCACAAAAAGCCAATCCGGCTGCAGTTTTCTTTATATGGCTCTTATTCCCTGCTGGACTATTTTGTTGATCCACAATTCTTCCTCTCTGGTTGGTTTCCTTTGCTTTCTGTTGTTGCCAGTTTCAGGAGCTTGGATAGCTCAAGGCCTTGGTTAATTCAGGATCTGGATGTGCTGACTCAGCCTACAACTGAGGAGCCCTCCCTTTGGTTAACTCCCTTTGAGCGTGCTCAGTTTTATGCTGGTCAAACTGTTCAGCTTCTGAGGACTCAGAGAGATCTCTAACACTGACCTATTTATACAACTATTTATTGTATAAACTAATTATTCCATCATTAACATTGATAAACTATGGATGATTCTAGTGAAATACAGCTACCAGTAATTGATGTATATAATTCTATATATACATGTACTCATTTATACATACCTTGGATTTTTTCCCTTAATTTTCTCTCCTCCCCATGTTTTTCTTACCTTTATAATTTTGACCATTGCTTATTTTTCTTTCTCTTTGTATTTACATTCAATAAAAAGTCACTAAAATTCTTTTTTTTTAATACAGATTTTTGTTTGAAAAAATAACAAGATTAATAGTAGAATATATGGGTTAGAGTTCTTCATTCTAGATGTCTGCCTGAAGGAACCAAAAATGGCAAGCATGATATTGTGATGCATTGCACATGTGCATACATGCAAAATCAACATATTTTTGCTCCTCACAATGATTGTTATGGTAAAACTTATTTTATATATTCTCTCCTATAACTAATAACACTTTGTTTTTAACTGTCTGAAACATTTGGAAAAATGATGCAGCATTGTTCAATAGATAAATTTCCATCTCAAATCTCAAATGATCGAACTGGTGTTTAGGCAGATAGTGCCAATATAGCACTTAGTGGTATTGTGCTATTGTATAACAGCTGTTAAGCAATAGCCAGGCAATTGTTTTGTTGGAACAGCAGATTTTATTTAAGATTTGTAACTAATGTAATCATTTACATTTCTCATTAAAACCTACTTGCTTTTATGATGTCAAAAATTGTACTGAACAAAGTGAGTCAGCATTAAGCTTTTTATGAAAACATGCACATGGCAAAAACCTGACTATTTAATTGTTAATGGCCTATTTTTTATCTGTGTAAAATGTAGGGCAATGTAATCTTCACACTTTTTGTAAGCAATACTGCATCCATTAAATGTTGAATGCACAATATGTTCACATTAGAAGTATGGTTCAGGCTTCAGAGCTGCTTCTCTCAATGGACTTTATAAAGGGCAGATGAGACTACAAGATATTGTTTACTCTTAGCTAAATGGACTTTCAAGACATTGTTTTCTACAAAACATATAAAAGAAAAGTTGGAAAACCAACTGTGGAGATGTTACTGTGCTAAGAACATGTTACACTGCCTATTCCCAAGAAAAAATATTTTATGAAATTTGGCACATATTTCAGTTGCCTTTATGTTTTCCTTCTGTACAATTTCTCAAAAGGAGTCCACAATCCTAGTAAGTGTTTCCAATTTTACTTGTATTGTTTTATCTTTAGAGATGTTAGTTTTTCACTGCAGAGATAGGAATTCATTAATGGCTTTCACTTGCCCATACCTGATGAGTCATGATCTGCCATCTTTTAATTCAATATTGACAGTTCAGTTTATATATTCCTTCTGGTTCAGATGCATCTTGCACATTTTGGATAAAATGTTGGTTTTAATCCACAATGAAATTCAAAACAGCCACTTGTCGACATGTCTTTGCATGAAGACAAAAGAACAAGCAAATCTTTGTTTTTTATCTCAACCAGTGTCAGGGCTATGTGCAATTATATGCTTTTTCAATGTCCTTTAAAGATCAAAATCAGGCAAGCAATTGCAGAGGAACAATAAAACATGGATTACAAATAAGTGTTAAAGACATCTATTTATTAAGATAACACTAAATTACAGCATTGCTGGAAGAAGGTCACAACATAAGAGTACTGGATAGATACTCTCTTAAGGAAATAAGAACTAAAGTTGAAATGCTGTTCTAATATTATAAAACAATATTATAAACTGGTGCAGTAGTGTTTCTGCCCTAAACAATTTGATGCTTTTCATTTCAGTGACAGGTTAGAATTTACATGGAAAGGGAGCCCTGAAAAAAAGGAAAGATGCAATTAGTAAATAAATTAAAATGCATATCAAATTAATACTCCAAAATACAGGCTAAAAGCATTATTCAAAATCTTGCATGATGGTAACTCATGATAAATAGTAATGATTAATCTTTTGACATTTGTGAGGCTGCAATCCTGTACATCCTTTATGGAAAATAAGTCCTGTGACCACCATTGAGTTACTTCTGAGTAGACATACATAAGATTGAATTTTTCCTTTAATTTCACAGATTATGAATAATTGTTTTCAGAATTTTTCCCAGCTTTGTAAATTTACTTTTTCAGATAGCTATGTCAAACAATGTAATAAAAGTTGTCCAAACAGTGTTCAGCCTATTTGAAGAGACTAAAATGCATTTAGGCTTATTTTTGTCTTCTAGTTTTAGTTCTTAATGTCACTTTTTTTCTGATTAAACTGGAAGCACAAATCAAATTTCACTGAGAAAAATGCAGTGCAGTTAAAGTTCAAGAAATTTTCATAACCTCTGCAAATTATCAGAATAAAATTGATAAGAATTTATCATGGAAATTGGATTGTAAATAAGATAAATAAAGTTGAGTATACGATTATGTTTTCTCATCTCATCTTGCTTTAAAACTTGTAATGTTTACTAACACCATCATACAAGAAAATATACTCTTATTTTTAATAGGTATTAGGTAATCATGATTGTAGTTTGAATGTATTTACTCCAAAATGATCTGTACTTTATGAATACATATTTTCAAGCAAACATGTATCTATTTTTATCTCAGTTCTTATCTCAGTTCCTTTTTATGGTCCTTCTGTTAATTAAATGGAAAAGATTTGGAATATTAGGATTTCTATTTCACATCTGTTTTTTATTTGGGTATTAATTTTTATTTTATTTTTTATAAAACTACTTATGATAAATCTAAAGCAAAGGATATTAAGAGTTGTATATTAGCCATTATTATTCTTTATAAAAAAAAATTCCAAAACATATACAACAACAGTATAGGACAGGAGACGAAATACAAGAACAAAAGGACTTTCTTCCCAAACTACAGACATTCTTTGACCAAAGAAAGTGCTTTAAACAGAAGCATCATGAATTTATATACTCCCAAAATCTATTTTTAAGGACTGTTTTATAGAGAATTGTCTCCACAACATAGAAACTACATAGAATTCGAAATATAAAAAGAAAATTATTTATTTTACATTTGAAAACTGGCTCCCAAGAAATGTAACACACAGCAAAATATTTAAACAAGCGTACCTATTATAAATTAAATGAAGAATACATTTCATCTGGGTAGAAGTGAGAAAAAGAGGATGGTCTGGATCTTCCCCAAGCCCCACTCCAGCACCTTGTTTTTATTTATTTCTTTTGTAGGATCTGTTCCTAGCTGTTTTATAGAGAAAATATTTGGTCAGATGAGGCCATTTGTACTAAACTAATCATTTAACCATTTCATTGTTCTTGAACTTTTTTTTTTTAGTCTCCTTCAGTTATGAGAAATATGCATCCTAATTCTAAAGGGTCTGAATATACTCAAATCAAATTGAATCTTTATTACAGTCAAATAATAAATAAAAACCTTAACAAAGAATATGTCTCAAAGCAAACCAGGTCTAGAACTCCACTGTTGGCACTATATATTATGATTACAATGGGAAGACCTTGAGGTCTCCCATAGGATTTATGCTTTCTAGAAGAGAACAAAGGTTGCAGACCTACTGGTTATTGAATCTGAGGTCCAATTAAAAGAGCATAACATATGTTAAATCAATGCTTTGCATCTCCTATGACTTTTCCTTGGTTGATTTTGAAACTTAAGACATAAGTGCTGATCTAAATGATGTTGGGCCAGATCTAGCAAGACGCATTATTCATAATCATCAGGAGTGGATTGATTCAACAGTGTAAAAGTTGTGTAAATAAGTAAATAAATAAATAATGTTGAATTTGGCTACATTGTTTTTCTTCTTCTCATTTTGAACTGCTTTTGAACAGTTAGAAGGGTACTTTTGACTGAACTTTTCAAGCCATAAAAATAATTATTCCTCTAAAGCTAGATATATTTTTTCTGAGGTAACCATTGGTGAGTACTTTGAGAAGTAATCTTGACCTCTCAAAGAAGGCTTTTAAAAAAAAAACACCCCTCCTCTGCCTCCCATTCACAAACTGTTCTTTTCTTCTTACTGTCCCTTATTTCTCTCTGTTTGTGGTTTGCAACAAATACCAGCCCAGGACTGTAACTGTGCTGTTTCTTCCATCCCTTTGATTCAAACTGCCAAACCAAACATTGCTGGGAGTTCAGATCTTGACAATCATCTGGGAAAGAGTGGCTGGCTGGGGTTTTCTTCCTTATCAACAGCCAGCTGCTGCTTTGAGATAACAAAACCCTGCTTGCTTTCTACTGGACTGGTTTCCTTTTCCTTTCCAGATGGATCCCCAGGCTTGCTCAAAGCCAGAGAACAGAAATTGGTCCCGCAGCAGGGACCCAGAGGGAAAAGAGAGATTATTTGTTTCTGTTAATCTGATGGAATAGTTCGCTTTCTCCTGGGGCTGCCAAGCAGACTTACTATTTTGTACTGCCTCAGGATCATTTGCTTCCTGCTGGGGAAAGTTCTTGGAAGGGGCAAGAAGGATTTTTGCCAGCCTTCTGGCAAATCTGGAATTATTCTCTTCCCCCCCCCGNTTGCCAGCCTTCTGGCAAATCTGGAATTATTCTCTTCCCCCCCCGCCCCCCCCAAAATATTGATGAACTGTGGAATGATTGAGAAACAAGGCTCGTTGTAAAGCTAAGCTTGTATGTTTTCAACACTGCTGGTTGGCTCAGGCGAACCACTGAGTAGACCGCGTGAACTTATCGAGAGCGAGTCCCAGTCCCAACTTCTGAAACAACACACCACACACACCGCTACCATTAGGACTACCCAACAGCTTTATCGGGGTATGTTTTGAGCCCATCCCCAGCATCTCTTTATGCTGCTGAAACACATAAAGGCAACCTAGGTCCTGATTTGGTTTGGTTTCTTTACGGAAGCCAGGAGCAAAATCCTTCCAGCAACGCTCAGCAACTTTTCACGCGGGGCCGATCCCAGTGGTCCTCAGCTTGATGCCAAGCCCAGACGATTAAAGCCTTTGCCGGCAAAGAAGAGCAGACTCGCGGGCCCCGGACAAGACTCAAGGCTTCGTCCGGAGCGTCGGTAAGCGGAGAAAAGGTTGGAGAACCGGCCAGGCTGTCCAAGATCTCATCCCTTGACAAGGAAGGAAGGAGCGTCCAACGGAGCGGGCCTGCTTAGAAGCTGAAGAGGGTCAAAGGGAGAGGAGCCGTCTGTCCCTCGGGGCGCTCTCGCCCCCTCTCCTTGCCCCCTTCCCCGGCTTTCTCTTGGCCCAATCTCTCCCCCACCCTCACCCCCGCTCCCTTCTGCTCCGCTCGGCCCGGCCGGGGAGAGTCAGAAAGCTGCCCTCAGAGGGTTGTAATCCTGGAGGTGCAAGTCCCGTTGCGGTACACGCTGCCCGACTCTCCGAAGTTGTCGGCGGGACAGTCCTCCACGCTGTAGGCCCTGCTCTTGAGGGCGGTGGCGTAGTAGTCGACCGGCTCCTCGGCGGCGTTGTCCATCCAGCTAAGGCACAGGAGCCTCTGGAAGGAGCGCTTGAAGTTGTCCGAGAGGAAGCCGTAGAGGATGGGGTTGGCGCAACTGTTGGCGTAGCCCAGGATGACGGAAAGCTGGCTGATGGTGGCGTCGTCGGGCTCGACGAAGAGGTTGACCAACTGCACGACGTAGAAAGGCATCCAGCAGATGACGAAGACGGTGACCACCATGAGGACCATGAGCGTGATCTTCCGCTCGGAGCGCTTGCGCTGCTGCCAGCCGGCCTTGAGCGCCACCACCCGCATCTTGGCAATGATGAGGATGTAGCAGAGGCTGATGGCCACCACGGGCAAGAGGAAGCCCATGAGGAAAGTGTAGACGACGAAGACCACCAGCCACTTCTGCTTCGGCTCGGGCATCATCATGTTGCAGGCCACCGTGCCGTCCGTGTTGGCCTCGGTCCGGGAGAAGATGAGGATGGGCAGAATGATGACGAGGGCCAGCCCCCAGACGGCCAGGTTCACCATCTTGGCCACCGTGGGCCGTCGGTAGCGCGACGCCTTGATGGGGTGCACCACCGCGATGTAGCGGTCCACGCTGAGCACGGTCAGGCAGTAGATGCTGGTGAACATGTTGACCGCGTCCACGCTGAGCACCAGGCGGCAGAGCAGCGACCCGAAGGGCCAGTGGTGGAGGAGCGTGGAGGTGACCAGGAAAGGCACGCTCAGCATCAGCAGCTCGTCCGCAATGGCCAGGTTGAGGATGTAGATGTTGGTGGCCGTCTTCATCTTGGCGTAGCGCAGGATCACGTAGATGACCATGGAGTTACCGCACAGACCCACCAGGCACACCACGGAGTAGATGAAGGAGATGAGGATGGCGCTGCCGCTGCCCGGCGACTCGCCGCCCCCGCCGCCCCCGCCGCCGCCGCCGCCGCCGCTCACCGTGCCGTTGGGGCCAGCGGGGCCGGAGGAGTTCCTGCCAGCCGCTGCCGGGTCCATGCCTCCAGCAGCGCCCGCCCCCAGCCTGGCGCAGGGGCCATCCTCCGCCCCGTCGGCCCGAGCTCAGGACGGCGGGAGAGGCGCGAGGAGTGCCCGGGCAGCCCGGCGGCAGCTCAGCATCCTCTCTCCTCCGGGCACGGCAGCCTGACGGCGAGCGCCGCCGTCCTTTGCTCTGACGGGCCGGGCCGGGCTCGGGCGCCGGGAGAGCGGGAAAAAAACAAAACACCAAAACCAGGACGGAGCTGCGCGCCGCCTCCAGCCCGACTGGCATGAGTTGCAGCTCGTCGGCTCGCAGGGATGATTAATAGGAGGCGAGCGGCGCGTCAGCGCCTACGAAGAGCGAGGGGGAGAAAAGAGGTGGGAGGAGGACAAGGCGGGCAGGGCGCCCCCTCCCTCCCTCCCTCCCTCCCTCCCCCGCTCCCCGCCAACCTGCTCCGGCCAGAGAAGCCTTTCCCTGCTCAGACAGAGCCCGCCGCCGCGTTGAGAGAGCCAAGCCAACAAGTGCTCGTCGACTCCCTGGGCCAGGGGACCGAGTTCGTCCCGCTTGGGACGAGAGAGCCAAAAGCCGAGGGGGAGCCCGGAGGAGAGCGTGTTTNGTCCCGCTTGGGACGAGAGAGCCAAAAGCCGAAGGGGAGCCCGGAGGAGAGCGTGTTTTTTGCCCCCCTCTTCGGAACTTTTTCTTTGTTTGTTGATTCAAAACGCTTCTATCGAGCTCTGGCCGGCTCCAATCAACCATGAAAACAACATCAGTCAGGAAACAAAGAAGACATACAGCTGTGAAATGTTAAAATCCGGGATACTAAAGTTAAACCTTTCATAAGCCATGGCCTCTCAAATCTTCACCCTGTCCCGGCGCTTGGGTGAAAAGCCAGACCTTCAGCGCTTTTGGGAAGGCTAGGAGGGCAGAAGCTTGCTTTCCATGCAGTTTCCCAAGGCTGACTTACCCAAACCTGCCACCCTGCCTCTTTCTTGTCTTCCTTGTCCCCATGTCCCTTTGGGTCCATCTCACCAGTTGCTGTGTCCTCGTACTCTTGGGTAACCCCAATATCGCCCTCCTGGCTAGTTCACCTCTGTCCCAGCAAGGATGGTCTCAGTTGTAGCATGACCTTGGCCAGCCATGTGCCTTCAAGGTGGGACTCTGCTTTCTTTTCGGCTGGCCAGGATAAAAACATTTGGGCAACTATCAAAAGAAGCCTTTATTAAAAGTCCTAAGCTTGGTGAACCGCAACTATGAGGATCAGCTTCATTTTCTGCCCTCTCTTCTGTGTACATTTCCCCTTTGGAACTGGACCCAGCAGGACCCATTTTCATTGTGTGTCACCACAATTCCTTCTCTCTCCCTCCCTCCCTCCTTCCCCCCTCTACCCCTCCCCCCTCCTTCCCTACTCCCTCCCTCCCTTCCCCCCCTCTCTCCCCCTTCCTCCTTCTCCCTCCTTCTCCCCGTCCCTCATTCAATCTCTCTGCCACCAGGGAGCCCAATTTTACTGGGATTGTTGTGCTGCTCCCAGAACTGCAGATGGTCTCTGTTCGTTGGCTTAGACTGTCACATGGTGGTCATGATTTGGAGGGGGACAACTGTGTTAAGCATTGTCGAGCATGTTGTTGTTGACATTTCTGTTCAACTGACTGCCCTTTCTTTCCTTCTGGGTGTTGAGACCAAATGAGTAAACAAGAAAATCTATCTGTCCTTTACCTTTCCTTTGGACACAACCGCCTTTTCACAGCACATAATTACTGGTTACTTCAGTGATCTGTTTTCTGGGTTCATGCAGTAGACCAAGCAATAAATTAACAAAATGCACTGGGTTTACAGCACATCCTATGATGTACATACACAAACAAACCCAAACCAAGGTTAAATTCAAGGAGGCTTCAAATATTGGGAGCTGCTCAGAGTTTCTTATCAGATGGGTGGATATGTAAATGTTTTAAAATAAATAAATATTGTGTAAACAATAATTATTATTATTGCATGCCTATGGTTAGCTCACATCAATCAAATGAAGAAACTGCAATGAAATCTTTAGAAGATAAAACATGACAAGCACTATACATCAAATGGAATGGAATGAGAGGGTCTCACTCTCTCTTGCTGAAGGCTTGGGCAAAGAGTCAGGTCTTTGCCACTCTTCTGAACAACAACAGAGTGGGGACCACTCAGATCTTGGGGGGGGGGGAACCTCATTCCAGAAGGGATGCGCTGCCACAGAATGCAGATGCTAAGTTTATAATTCCTGGATAACCATCTTGTGCAAACAGCTTCTCTTTTCCATACATTGCGGTTCTAAGAATTAAGACCTGGAAAGAAGCAGGAGAGAAATTTATGAGATATAGATGCCTTTAATTGTTGCCTCAACCATGAAAGATGCTTCCATACTACCCAGCAGTAACACAGTATGAAAAAGAATGATATTGTCTCCTTGGGAATTGCAAAAGGGGATAATTGCTTGGAATTTTAACTATCCCTTCCACACAGCTGCAACATCAGAGAATGTTACAGGTCTCCATCAGAGATAATTGACACGTAAAATGTTTCTTTTTTAAAAACACAACTGGATGTTTTTTCCCAAATAGAAAATTAAAAAAAAAAAGATTCTTAACAAAGGGAAGATTGTTTGCTTGGATGAAGCTAGATGAGAAAATGAATATTTTCCAGCTATGAGGCAGTTGACTGTTTTGGGGTGTCAAATCTCACTTTATGCTCTAGAATAAAGAAGAACTCCCAGATATGATACTTGATTAAGAATATATTTGTGACATGACAAAAAGAGCCAGGTTTTTGCAAAGGATATGTACTAGATCCTGTTAGTTCTGGAAGGAAAAGTGGACTCCGTTGAACGGTTTCCTGTGACTCTGCATGATATGAAGTGAGCTTTCCTCCCCATTGTATAAAACTTAAACTGGCATCTTCACAAAACCAGCAAATTGCCTGAAAATTACTGTTACATTGCTACAGGTTTTCATACATAACGTATGAAACACAAAATGTAATCACCGAACCAATAGTAACTGTCCTGGTTAAACAGTATATAGTTAGTTGGGAATGGGAGCTGTCCCCTTAAGGGAATGCTTCATGGGAAATGTAGTTAATGCCTCATGGGAGATGTAGTTCATGTCATGTGGTCATACCTGTAATCCTGATTGGTCACTGAAGTGACCTCTAGTTGGCTTGGGAGGAGTTTCAGTCATTCTGGCTTGGACCCCAGCATTGTGCTGGAGTCTTTCTCTTGGCTGTATTGTTATGGGATAAAGATAACCATCATTTCACACTATGAGGATGACTATGCAAAGATTGGACATTAGATGAATCTCAACATAACTGTGAGTTATACCTTGAGGATGCCTAATAAAATCCAACAAAGAAACATTGTGTGGAAACCTTTGTAGAGTTTAACTAACTGTCTCTATATTCAGCCAGAAAATAAGAGACAGCACAGTAACACCGGCTGAATCCCACCCCTGTTCATTATCAGTGCTTTTCTTTTCTTGGATTATTTTTTCAAATTATGCTTCTATTATGACTACTTGCAGTTTATGAACCCCATATGATATGGAAGGATTGTGTATGCAAGTGTTAAGCCCAAATTTATACTTTCAAAATATGAAAAAATCTGGTCAAGTATGTCCCTCAATCTCTTTTAATGTGCATTTCAGTTTTCCTGATGCATACACTTGAGATAAAGCAAAAATAAGAATAGGGCTATTATTATTCCTGCTGTATCTCCCAAACTTTAGTAAGTAATTTAATATTATTTAATTAATTAGATCTACTCTGCTCAAGTTAATCATAATTAACATTAACTTTCAATCAGGTCAAAAGGAGATAATTTAATAAGTGCTATGCGCAAGTGATATATTTTAAACAAATTATTACTAAATTAAAAATTATAAATGAGCTGACCTTGATGATATTCAGAACCCACGATGCATCCTACTGAAGCAAGAAACAATGTTGCTGTATCCTTCTTTATCAAAGCCTGTTTGTATAACATTACACATATGGAAAGCAATGACGAAAATCATACTGTAAAATCAGATGCTAGAAAATGCTATCAAAATTCCAGATGACCTTTTTGGCACTGAGTGCCCAAAGTGCACATGCACCCTCAAAATGCAATTCACGTGCATTCCCACATATGTGCCTCACCCCGCACATGTGCCGGCCCCCTATGCATGCATGGCAGAGACCTGAAGATCAGCTGGCCAACGGGAGGCATGTGCTCATGCACAGTGGAGCTGAGTTGGGGACAGCTCATGTGCCCACAGAGAAGGCTCTATGTGCCACCTCTGGCATGCATGCCATAAGTTTGCCATCATGGACTTAGACCATTCTACCTTCAGTTTTGCTGGACTTTCTATGTATTTTGTGGAATCTTGTGTTTATACTAATAGACCTGTTGTTTTTCTTCTTATATAGCAGAAATATTTGTCTATATTAACAGATCATTAGTTTAAAACAACTTAAAAGCCAGTAAAGTCCTCTCCACTTTAGTGCCTAGTCATTTCCTAAAGGAATCCCCTCCTCCTCCTCCTCCTCCTCCTCCTCCTCCTCCTCCTCTGTCCGGAAAGAAATTTTGGATATGTAACTTATAAACCTCTAAAAACACACAATCAAGGGCAAGCCTGGAGAAAAGCTATCTTCTAACTTTGCAGAAAGTCCAGGAGAACCTTAGTTTCTGAGAAATTAAAAGCAAGAATGGAGAATACTATAAAGCAACAGCTGTCTGAATAAATAAAACACATATTAAATAGTTTAACAATTAACTTTTGTTTTACTGTCTTCTAGTTTGTTGTCAGAGTACCATGTTTTCCGGATCTTCCAATTTTATATGATTATAGTAATTGTTTCTGAAGGGGTATTTCTGAATATGCAGATTATGACAGTAAGAAGATTGGCACTTAGGAATGTTCTCTGGCAACAGAAATGCATATTTGTCATCAAAATATCGTATCTAAACACCATTGCAATGCTACGTGTTACATTAAATTGCTACTATAAAAGATATAAAAAGAAAATTTCTAACATTTTCAAGATACAAATATATTGGGAATGCAGATAAAGATCCTGTCACATGTAAATGATGTGAGGGTTAGATTGCAAGAAAATAGAGATGCTAAAAGAGTTGGAGTTTAGCTAGCACAGAGAGCTGTTGATCCCACGAGTGCACCTTAAAAAAGGAGAGTTCCCCAAGGAGCCTGGTGCAAGGAGGAAGTCTTAGTATCTTCAAAATTTGTCTGAGCGTCACCAGATTTTAAGATTTAGGTGGTGATTGGCCATACTATGCATACAGAAAGCTATGCATGGTAAGGTGGATTGAAACATATGAGATGCAGGCTAAGGGCAATTCAACACTGCAGCCTAAACTGCTGGTTTCCTACGCTGCTCCCAGTTATTTCTTGGACCCATTTCAGAAATCCCATTGGGCTGGTGCTCAGCCTGGACTCTACCATTGAAAGAGTTGATTAGTCATTCCCTCCAGAAGTGGTATTCAGCAGGTTCTGACCAGTTCTGGAGAACCAGTAGCCGAAATTTTGAATAGTTCAGAGAACCATCAAATACCATCTCTGACTGGATGTTTTTATTTATTTATTTGATTTTTCAATCGCTTAGAAGATAATAGGTATAAGTATAAACTTAGTTATGAATACATGAAATGGATACATATAAGAAAAATAAAAGAAACAAAAGGACAGGGACGGTAGGCACAATGGTGCGCTTATGCACGGTATCTTTCCCCTGCCACGCCCACCAAGCCTCGCCTACAGAACCAGTAGTAAAAATTTTTGAATCCCACCACTGATTCCCCTGCTTCTTACTCTTCTCATCTAGGCAGGTAGGCAAGCCTCATTGACTGGACCCTGTGCTGGTTGGTCTTCCCATATTTGCCATTTCTTTTAGGGATTACCGTGCCTTTTCTCTGCTTTCCAGATGTTTGCACACATTAATATATCTTCCCAGATGATATTCTTTCATACTACAGATCTCACCCCACCTCCAAAGGTTCCAATGTTGCAACAGGGGAGAAGGTTGGCCTCTAGTTTCATTCTTTTGTTGACTAAGCAAACACTGTAGCAGAGAAAACTGTCCAATTTCATGTCAACAACACTATCTTAAGGGCCTGTCATTGTCACCACAACACTACTGAAGGGTCCTGTAACAGAGGCCGACGGTGGTCATAAACATATGTAAATAAAAGGGACACAGCAGACGAGGAGAAAATGTTCCATCCGTGTTGTATCCGCTCTCATTAAAGTTGCCCAAATTTGCATAAGCACGTAGTACGGTGCAGCGGACAACAACGGAAAGTGACGTACCGGAAGGACTTTTTTCTAGGCCAGAGAATGTAAAGCGGCATGCTCCATGGAAGGCTAGCAGGATGTCAAGCGCGATGGCACATCTGCAGGGCTCCGGGGAGCACAGTGAAGCTGGACGGCACAGCAGAAGGATACGGGTGCGAGCGGACTGCTAGCAGATGAAGCGGATTGCATCACGGAAGGCCTAGTGGAGTCTAGCGGATGCCTAGCGGATGCAAAAGCATTTCACTGCACATGCGGGGAGGGCGATGCATTGCATCAAGCCCTGTGGCATATAAAGGATGCAGCTCGCAAGGGCACGGGTTCACCATTCAGAGGAAAGACCTGCTGCCAGACACAGCTCCAGCCAGCCAACAACCATGGGAAGAAGAGGAAGACTGTGCCATCTTCTGCCAGCCCTGCAAGAAGACAGGGCCACCATCCCACTGGCCCTGACTCTGCTTCTGCTGGGGCTTTCTGACTCTCGGGTAACTCTTCTGGTGCTGGAGCTTCTGCTTGGCGGCTGCTCCTGGTGCCTTGCGTGCTCTCTGCTTGGTTGCTTACGCTCTGCTGGCGCTGCTCCTGGTGCTGGTGTTGGTGACTTTACTCGTGCTAGCGCTGCTCCTTGGTGCTCTCTGTCTGGTGCGTTCACTGCTGCTGGCGCTGCCTCCTGGTCCTTGCTGGTCCTGCTGGTGCTCCTGGTGCTTCCTGGTCCTGCTGGTCCTCTTTTGCCTGCTGTGCTTTACTCTGCTTGCTGCTGATCCTGGTGCTGCTGGTTGCTGCTGTGTCCTGCTGTCCTGCCCTGCTCCTTGCTTTTGCTGCTACTGTGTTGTTGCTGCTGGGGGTGGTGGTGGTGTAGTGGAGCGAGCGCCCCTAGAGACCTCTTAAGCCCCTCTGATTGAGGCGCCAGATGGCCCTGCCAGAGGGAGAAAGAGGCATACGCGAGAACGAGAGGAGGAATACTCCATCGAAGAGGAACATGAGGATGAGATGCTCGAATGGCTGAGGGAGAGAACGAGTATCTATGCGGAAGGACAAAGGCTCTTTCGAGACACCAAAGGAAGCAGGCTGCTTTGGAGAGAGAGAAGGAGAGAGCCTGGGCTTACACTTCGGAGGTGCTCCTGCGGCTGGTGGAAGCACATGCACACCTGGTACAGGAAGCTGCACCTCAAGAAAGTCTGGCCAGGCCCCGGTCAAGAGCTACCTCCGACCTCGTCGAGTCGGAGACCTACGGTGATTGGCCAGACTGGTGCAGTGAGCTTCTTGGCAGGTGGATCTGCCACCAAGGAGCAGCCCCTTGTTACCTCTCTCTTCAGGAGCCCACAGCAAGCCAGTCCTCTTCTGGCAAGAGTCTCGAGCTCCTGTGTCCAGGCAGGGTTATCTGTGGAGCGTCCCATGACGGGAGACTCCTCCGACAGCTGCAGCTCCCCATGGACGCGGAGACACGTGGCAGGACCCTCTGATGCAGTGGGAGCAAGGGAAGGGCACTTCCACCAGAGACCAAGCCAACCCCACCCCCAACTCCACCTCCACAGAAAGCAGGCAGAGAGCCAGACGCACACCTGGTACAGGAAGCTGCACCTCAAGAAGTCTGCCAGGCCGCGGTCAAGCTCACTGACCGGGAGAGCCTACGTGATGGCCAAGTGCAGTTCTTCTTGAAGGGTGAGATCCGCCACCCTCTCCTCAATCAGACACCACAGAGAGGCCAGTCCTCTTCTGGCCAAGAGTCAGCTCCTGTGTCCAGGGCAGGTATCTGGATGAACGTCCCACAGACGGAGACCCCCCGGACAGCTGCACTCCCCGTGATGTGGAGCACATGGAGGACCCCCTGATGCAGTGGGAGCAAGGAGAAGGGCACTTCCACCAGGAGACCAACCCAAAATCCAACCCCAGGTCCACCTCCACAGAAACAGGCAGAGAGGACAGGACTGGAGGGGCAGAGCCACACTGTCCTGCTGGAGATCAGGGACACCATCAAAAGCAGCGTAGATCTCCTCCCTCAGCTGGTACACACCGACATACCATCCTCAAACCTCAAGCTCTTACTCACCTACGTCAATCAGACCCTCATTGGACATGTCCGAATCACGGTACCAGTTTGATAAAGAGAGAGGATCACCTGTCTTCTGCACAACCCTCCAGGCCCAGCTGAACCTGCTGCTACCCACTCCAGGTCTGCTCCTCCAACCCAGGTGATGTCACAGCCCTTCAAGGCTTTCCACAGGCCTCACCTACCAAGACTACGGCTACCAGGAGTTCCAGCAGCACAGGCAGCCCTTCCCAGTCAGGCACAGGTTCATCGTATGCCACCGGTGCCACCCATGGCCACAGATGCCACCCACGCCACAGATGCCACCCAGGCCTCACCTCACTCAGCTGCAGACCAGACAGCCCCACTACACCCTCCTTCCTCACCCCCACAGCCAAGCCCAGCCTCAGAAACATCTGTCATCGGTCTTGGGACTGACACCCCATGTTCTGAAGGAAGGGGCTCTCAACATCACAGGACTGAGCCAGCTCTCTGAGAGCTTCCTCCACACACCATCCCTGTGTCCTCTCGGTGCAGGCACCCCAATGGCGCCTGAGACCAAGCACTCCAGCAGCAGCCACCTCCACAGCACCTGGACCCTTCACCCCTGAGGACTATGGCATGCTCAGAGTGACTGAGAAGAGTGCCAGAGACTGGGTTGCTACCTGTTGACTTTATCTTTGCTTGGGATACTTTACTTAGTAATTTTTGCTTTTATAATTTGTTATTAATAAAGATTATCTTTGCTTCACACTCTTGTTCAGTTCTTTTAGTCAATACAGTCTTGGTGGAAACTTTTAGAAATGGTTTAAGCCTTGCATGCTTGTGGGATGGTAAGGGATAGCAGTGGATGGGCAGGAATACCTGTGGGATGGGTAATAGCTTGTGAGATAGGCAGGGATACCTGTGGGATGGCAGGGATACCTGTGGGATGGGGATGGTAATAGCTGTGGGATGGGTAAGAATAGCAGTGGGAAAGATAAACCTCCAGTGCAAGCATAGTGGGACTGTATGCTCACCCTCCCAGGTGCCACACCTATGGCCCTTTATTATCAATAACAATGTTATCATTCATCCACACATGTCAACATAAACACAACTCTTTATTAAACATGCCCTGTTCATTGTAGGGCCACTCAAACATACATGGCACAATTCTCATCAGTGTGATGAGACAGGCTCAAGGAAGCATCCATTAATCATCTGTCATCCTGTCTTGCCACTCCACTGCTCTCCAGCTGGGGAGTTGCACCAGTGTTTCAGGAGGTTGCGCTGCTTCTTCCCTTCACGTGTGAAGCTCTGTTGGAGCCTTGCACATCCTCAGTATCTATCAGGTTTCGCCCTTGCCTCCATTTACCAGGCTCCATTTCCCTATTGCCTTGTTGGAGGTCCACGAGCCTGTTCTGCAACACTGGGTAGCGGGTGTGCAAGAGATTGTGCAGGATGCAGCAAGCTTCCACAATGGTTCCTCACAGTCTGTGGGCGATGCTGCATGGTGGTGAGAAAGTACCTGGAACCTGTTGGCCAGGATGCCAAGGCGTTGTCCACCACCGCCTTGCCCTGGACAGCCTGTAGTTGAAGATCCTCTCTTCATGGTGAGGCATCTGGAAGTGTAGGGCTTCATGAGGTAGGTTCTGAGGAGAAGGCGTCATCCCCCACGATGAAGTAGGGCACATCTTGTGTGTCGTTGGCAGGGGGTCTGGCTTGGAAATCCCATGATGATGAGGTTGCATTCCAGCCCCTCCTTGCGGTGACTGGCGTTGTGTACCTGGGCATCTGAAGATGACCCGTTGCCTGAAGCATCGATGTACATGAACTTGTAGTCAGCATCGACCATGGCGGAAGAGGATGATGCCTGAAAGAAACCCTTGTAGTTGTGATAAGTGGACCCTGACGTGGCGCAGCTTTGCAGGCCACGTGCTTCCCATCTATGGCTCTGACGTGTGGGGGAAGTTTCCACTTCTGATACCACTGCTCTGCAACTTTCTTCCAGCCTTCTTCAGTGGAGGGGCACTGGGAGAGCTCCTCCATGTATCTTCGATGATGGCCTGCACCACTTTCTCTGACCACAATGCTGATGGTGTTTGTGTGGCACCCTCCAGGCGTACTGCATGCTCCTGTACTGGGCCGGAGGCCAGGTGGCACAGAGTCAGTGCCACCTTGAGTCCAGGGTCCAGGCTGGGCTGGAAGTTTGTGCTCTGCTTGGTCAACCTGGGTCTCAGCCGCTCCACAACTTCGTCAAACATGGCTGGTGGCATCCTCACCTGAAGTTCTGGAATGCACGAGGGTCTTCGTTCCTCAGCTCCACCATCAGCTTGTTATACATCCATACTCTGCTCTTCTCGCGATCCATCTTCGACCAGACACTTCTTGGACGCCTCCTTTTCTTCACGTAGAACAGGTGAAAGAGCCTGTAGTGGCTTCGCACTTTTGTAGAATGATGGTGGCTTCCAAAAGGAGTGTGTGATGATCCATGGTGGAGATGACTGGATGCTGTGGAAGAGCAAGAGCAAGATGGAGGCTGAAGAGGTCTGCACAGCAGGGCTGCTGGACTGAAAGTGAGATCCAAGTGATTTCCTCCCCCTTTTTATAGGAAATATAGGTTTTCCGCTAGGTGTCCTTTTGCATCCTCCAGGCGTCCTGCAGATATCCTAAAATATCCGAGATACGTCCCTATATACAACGTTTTTTCCGTTTTAATGCTTTGTATGCGAGCTGCATCACTTTCATCCTTTCTACGTCCGTGCTACTCACGCTGCGTGTCTGTTCCGCGTCCATTTCGCTTCCTCCCTGTTTCCATTTTCTGCTGGAGCAGATGCGAGTTGCGCGGATGCGCAGCGGATGCCTAGCGGATATAGCAGACGCGTAATGGTGACGACAGACGTGTAACAGATGTTCCCCGTATGCGTAACGGAGTAAGATGGACGCGTTGGATACATTTTTCTGCTCAAAAAGTTTGTGCAGCTCAAACCTGCATGAAATGTCAATAGACAGATGCTGGATGGATAGAGAGTATGAAAATGGACACAGTGAGTACAGCATGGATGCATCGCCGCGTTAACCAACGGATGGCACAGTGTTTCTCTCCCTTTATCATCCTCTTTCATCCGTCGTCTGTGCTGTGACGTGACTTTAAAAAAACTCTCTTAACTCAAGGTAAGCATACATCAAAGCGCAACCATAATTATACTATTTATTAGAAGAATCTTTCTGTACAACAACTAGAAATACATATTTTATATACCCACCAATCCCCAACAGTTCCACTAGATTAACAATCAATCCAACACATACTGTATCTTCATAAATAGTAAAGCAATATGCATATCATATAGTATACCTGCCATATATAACGAACTGCTTAAAAAATATTTATTGTGTCACATCCATCAATTTTAAAGAATAAAAGGAACATTTTATTTATAAAGTGTACTTCTCTCCCCCCTCTTTCCCTCCATTCCTCTCCCTCCCCTCCTCTCTGCATGTGTGTGCATGCATGTGTATGTATAAGGTGTGAGACAGCAAGGGCCAGAAATGGAAATCATCCCCTACAAGATGAGCATCTAGAGGCAATGAAGAAAACATGGGGTGATAAAAGTTCATTGATTTAACAGACTGATGAATTACAAGATTATATTTAAAAAATGATGGCTGCTGACCAGTGGACAACCTAGCAGCCCAGCAAACCCAGCAACCCAGGATGAAATGGTTGTACAGAATAGTGACCAGTCAGTGGAGGAGGAAGGGTGGGTTAGAAATTGCAACCAATCAGAGCTGGAGTTGCTGCCAGATCAGCACCAAGTCCTTCAATTCCTGAGAAACATATGGCAGACTGAGATGACTCTGCAAATCAGAGCTAAGAAATGCGGTGAAGAACAAAGAGTGATAAGTAGATGGGCAGCTCTTTGAACCTTTCCAGATGGGAGACTGCCCAAAAGTGTTGCTCCTTGTGAGGAGATCACAAGCTAGGATTTTCCAGTAAGCTTTGAGCACCAGGAGGCAAGTGATTAACCATCTTGCTCAAACCACAATTGGTGCCTTTAGAATATGTTTGTATCCTTCCTTTTCTAATCACATTTGGAAATTACTTCTTAACTACATTTCAGTTACTAGAAACCTTTGGATCAATTGATCATTCTGAAAAAAAAGTGTGAGTCTGCTTTTCATTCTTTAATTTTCTAAAGAAAATTCTCAGTATAAGTTTAAGAATTTAAAAAATGAAATAAACAACAAAAAACTAATAAAGCCTTTGATTTTAGAAAGTTATAAATGGATTAAATGTCCAGATAAATTTGAACTAAGACTGTGGAATTTACAAAGAATCTTTTTAGTGGGAAAGTTGGCTTGTACTGAATTTTTCTGTGATAAAAATTTTTAAAAACTGGACACTAGAGAGAACTTTTAATCAAAGATAAAGGGTACATAAACCTGATTAACAGCTACAGGATGATTCAAAATACTCTAACATTGGAAATATCGAAGGATATTTTTGAAAAAAGGAACCAGAACTTAATATCAATAGTGTCAATAGCAATGTTTGCTTCTATGGATAGACTATATCAAAAATATTTTGAAAGAAATGGCAGAAGAGGAACCAGTTTTATCTGAAAAGACTGAGACTGATGTGATACCAAAAGTGGATCTATAAATGATAAGCTACAAATATGAAATGGAAAAAGAAGTTTCATTTCACACAAAAGAAATCAGTTCTTCAGCCCCCCCAAGTAAACCAGATAGGAAACATGCTAATAGGTGGAATTCAAATATTTTTGCCATTGGTTCAGTGGGCGTGGCTTGGTGGGCTTTGTGTGCGCACGTGTGCCAAACGTGCATTTTGTGCAAGTGCAAAGGCATCTGCACAGGCGCAGAGGTATTCAAACTCACCTCCTGCAAGCCTGCACAATCCCAGTTGCTTCAGGAGCTGCTGCACGACACTATTCTGTGCTGCGCAAAGCAGCTGCACTTTAAATTTAGTGAAGAAAGGTGAGTATGGGAGCAGGTGGGCCCAACAGCAGAGCAGCAGAGAGAACCGCTTTCATATCTGCTACTCATCGCTGCTATTGGTTCGCTAGAACCAGGACGAACCGATAGAATACCACCACTGATGCTGATTCTGTTATTGCAAATCTTCATTGACATAATTTTGAAAATCTGAAGGTATAAATCTCCTTTTGCCCATTTTAACTGCCTGATCAGTTAGAGCAGACCCTTCCTTAGTTTCTTCCTTTGATCATTGGGTGTTTTCCCCCTCTCTTAACCAATCATTTCCTTGTAAGCATTTTTCCCCTTCACCCCTTAAGGTTATTTTCATATACCATTACATCAGTTGAGGTTTTAAAAATAAAAAAGAATTGCAAATAATGAACTAAGAAAGTGACCTGAATAATTCTTTCATAGTCAATTTACAAAAGAGATTTGTTAAAGCTTGGATGAATCTTGGGAGAGGAGGTATAAAAGAAATGAAAAAAAAAAGTAAGTTTTATGACATTACAGAAGGAATATAATGTTGATTGTCCCAAAGGTGCTTTTTCAAAAGGCAACTGGACTTTTGAGTCAGTTACCTTTTGAAAAAGCACTTTTGGGACAACCATGACCAGGATGACTGAGAATCTCCATAGACAAATTTGATTAATGTAATCAAGGTTAAGATAAAGACATTATTTCTGGCAATTCTTAATAGACTTCGTTGATATCAGGATTTAAGTGACAATGGTTTATGAGTTTATTTTGTAGATTAGAGATGGGCCATGAGATGAAGAATTCATTAGTTATTAAGAGGAGATGAAAAGTTACTAAAATGAAGGTTGAAAGCCACTTTATACATTTATTTTCTTTTTCTTTACTATATCCTTCCTTCCTTCCTTCCTTCCTTCCTTTCTTTCTTTCTTTCTTTCTTTCTTTCTTTCTTTCTTTCTTTCTTTCTTTCTTTCTTTCTTTATTAGTTTTTATTAAGTAATTATATTCTTTATTAAAGTATTTAAAAGACAAGAAGAAAGTTCTGGAGACCATTAGCTTTAAAAGGGTTAAAAGGTTCAAGTTGGAAAACAGAAATTGTGAAATGAAGCTGAAAACATGGATGCAGAGTGCATACAGAGTCTCAGTGGTGCAGTGGTTAGAGTGCAGTACTGCAAATTACTTCTGTTGACAGACGGCTGCCTGCAATTTGGCAGATTGAATCTCACCAGGCTCAAGGTTGACTCAGCCTTCCATCCTTCCAAGGTGGGTAAAATGAGGACCCAGATTGTTGGGGGCAAGAGGCTGACTCTGTACACCGCTTAGAGAGGCCCATAAAGCACTATAAAGTGGTATATAAGTTTAAGTGCTGTTGCTGTTTGCAATGGACTAGGAGGAGGACAACATCTTTTCTTGCAAAAGAAGAAATTTCCAGACAGAACAATTAACCAGTGGAACAACTTGCCTCCAGAAGTTGTGAATTCTCCAACACTGGAAGTTTTTAAAAAGATGTTAGATAACCATTTGTCTGAAGTGGTATAGAGTTTCCTGCCTAAGCAGGGGGTTGGACTAGAAGACCTTCAAGATCCCTTCCAACTCTGTTATTCTATTCTGTTCTGTTCTATCTAATAAATTGAATGTTTATAGTTAGTAAATTGTACAATACCTTCTTTAAGGTGACATCTGTCAACAACATAAAAGAAAGCTGTTGAAAAGGAGAGAAGAAATCCATGTCAACATAATGCATGCCAAATTTGTAAAATGCTTCTTAAGCATTTTAGCTTATGGAGGAGAACCACTTTTCAGTGGCATATTTATAGCATTTTATTCTATTTTGTTCTGTCCTGCCCTGTCCTATTCTAATTAGATATCTCTGACCAATCACAATGCTCACCACTGCTTACCAGGATCATAGGAATATATAATGAAAAATGCTATTCAAGACATTATTTACTTAGGGAGATGTCAGGAATGCAATTAAATATTTTTCGAGGTGATCAGATGATTTTTATGTTTGTTAAATGTTATTTAAGCTGGACACAACAATGCTTTATGTGCCCAATTTTTCCACACTTTTTTCTTTTTCCAATTAATGGTACAGTGCAATTTATCCTTTGTTATTTTATCTGACTACAAATTGGTTATTGTAAGTTGTGAATATCAAGTGGACTTATATTAATTTTAGTGAATTTTTTATAACTATATAAACAGTGGCACTTTGTTGTGTGTTATATCTTAACTGTTACATTGTAATAAATGTATAGTAACAAAGCACTGAACTCCATTGAACACAGAGTAATTAGTAGTGCTCAATAAGATTATCTTTTGAACAGACATGTATGCAGACATTTATGACTAAGATTAGGATGCTTTGACAATCTCCCAACAATTTTGCTAAGGAAAATTTTTTTTGATGGTGGGGTCTAAACTATTCAATGAGGCATTTAATATGCATCCTTAAAAACTGAATTTAGTTATAATTATAGGTGATGGCTCCTTTCCTTTTCTCTGCTGCTGTAATTATTGTGACATTTTAAATTTGAAAATTAAAGTGTACTAATACAAAAACCATATCTTAATTCTAAAGAAGCCCTGAGGCGGAAGAAAACATTTGCACATTGAAAAACATATACCCTCATTTTACAAAATAAAGGTTCATAATCCTTACTGACTGGCTCTGTTGAGTGCCCTGAAACAACATTTTATATATTATTTAGAATTGTCTGAATTAAGTTGTTATTAACCACAGACATTTGGACTCTCTGTAAAACATTTCAAAAGCAATTTTAGCTCAAGTCTTCTTTGTCAAATAGAAAAGCCTCACCACCAGCAATATGGTTCTGATTATCTACAATATAATAGCAATAGCACTTATATACTGCTTTATAGTGCTTTACAGCCCTCTCTAAGTGGTGTACAGAGTCAGCATATTGCCTCCCACAATTTGGGCTCTCATTTTACCCACCTCGGAAGGATTGGAAGGCTGAGTCAACCTTGAGCTTGGTGGAATTTGAACTGCCAAATTGTAGGCAGCCGGCAATCAGAAGAAGTAGCCTGCAGTACTGCATTCTAACCACTGCGCCACAGAGGCTCCTTAATAATAATACTTAACACATATAAATTGTTCTTAAAGAGTTACACTGAGAATAATAAGAATGTACAGTAATATAAAAATGGGCCTACATAGTGATTGGAACTATGTTAAAATTTATCCCAAGAAATTATAATGTTTAATTGTAATATATGACAGCAAGGTCAAGTTAGACCTGTCGTTTATGCGGTAGCAGTACTGTCTTTTTTGAATTGCTAATTTTACACACATTTGACTTTATTATGAATTATATTTCCATATAGTTTTCCATATGTAGATAATAATCATGAAGGTTTAACAGTAACTACTTAAAAATTGTTGTTTGCCTTCTCCATTATTTTCCTTCTTTGCAGTTGACATCTTTCTCTATGAGAAGAGTCCATCTATGGCTTCACAGTCTCTGCAGCTTTCTTATCTCTGAAGAAGTTCTTAAAAATTCTTGAGTATTTGGATTTAGCAGATAATTAGAGAACCATATAGGCCACTAAAACCTTTGGATTTTTAAAAAAGTAGTTTCACTTGGATAAGCGTATTCCTCAGAGGCATCAGTAATCAGCATGGATTTCCAAACAATGTCACATGTCAAAGCATAATTTAAAGATATTTTGGGGAAAAGAATTAATGGTGAGATAGAAGTAGAGATTATCCACCACTTTCCTTCCTAATTTGCCACCGGAAGATTCACTCAGCCTCAGAATCAATTCTGATAACTGAGCTTTTATAAAATAGAAGGATGAATAAGAGCCATGGTGGCACAGTGGTTAGAATGTAGTATTACAGGCTAACTCACTGCCCACTGCCAAAAGTTCGATCCTGATTGGCTTAAGATTGACTGAGCCTTCCATCCTTTGCAGTCAGTAAAATGAGGATCCTGATTGTTGAGGGCAATATGCTGTAAAACTGCTTAGACAGGGCTGTAAAGTTCTACAAAGTGGTATATAAGTCTAAGTGTTATTGCAATTGCTCAGGAAAAAAAAGAACATAGTTTATTTATTTTGCTATACTACCCTGCATTTTAAGCTATTTAGGATGCTAATTTCTGATTTTAGGATGTCTCAATTTCTGGAAATATTCAATGTTGGGCTAGGATGAGAGATATCCTTAGGATTATGTAGCATGATAAAGTGTTTCTGGAATAATCAACCAATCCTAATTCACTGAGGTGGAGTGATATATTCTTTGGAAAGTCCAATGAGTATATCTTATCTTTTTCAAGTTCACTGCGATCAATTCTATATCAAAATAATGTTTGGCTCTAAAGATATAAGTGGGAGCTATTTTTAGTACTAATGTAAATCCAGAATATGTGGGGTGTGTATGAGATCACTGTAGATTATCCAACTTGTTTTAAGGTTAAATCACAGAATCTGGAAATAGCCAACTCTGTCCTATGTCGATCTAAGAGAAATTTATTCCAGTGTATTCCCAATTCATGTTTCATACCATTCTTATTGAAATATATTCTTTGTGGACTGGAGTAGACAATTTATGTCTCAAAGGCTGCAAGTAATCAGAAGTTTAAAAATGCCAACCAGTATCACATCATTACTAGTTGGTTTTCTGTATATTTTTCTGGGTATATTTTGCTTTTTGTCGTTTAATTAAATAAAGCCCAGCAAGTAAATTTATTTATACTTCAACTCCCAGCTATTCTAAATACAATTCTGTAGAGGAGTAATGTTCAGAGAGCCAGACATTCTTGGCATCTGATTGCAGGCATCTTCAGGTACAAAACATTCAGGTCCTATAATCCCAATAATCTAGAAAGTGAGACTCAGATGATCCTTTGCTATGGAGGGAGGACATTTCTTTTTCTCAACAGCAGGGAATTTTGTTGAAGGCTGCATCACGGTTGTGTTTGACCTCGGAGGGCTGGAATAGGCATGGCCAGCATGATATGATTCATGTCACGGGGTGCCTGTGGTGGTCTGAGGCAGGTGGTCTCTGCCAGCAAAAAATGGGTTCCCAAGCTCTGTTTCTGCCTTCTGCAACTGTTTGCCAGCAAAAATGGAGCCTGTGAGGTCCACGTGTAGGCACAGCCCTCACAAGCTCTATTTTCAGCTGGATGGCCTCCTGCAAACCTCTGCCAGTGAAAAAGGAGCTCGCGAGGGCTGCCCGTGGACCTCCCAACCTCTGTTTTTGCTGGCAGAGGCACCACGGGCCAGTCCTTTGCTGTTTTCAGGGTGGCTCTGCAGGCCAGATCTAAGCACTCTGTGGTCCAGATCTGGGCCCCAAGCCTTGAGTTTGACACCCCTGCTCAACAGGGTCCTAATCCAAATGATTCACTGTGATTTAAGACTGACCTTTGTCATATCTCTGACATAACGTTTTATATAAGTGGGGATTTTTTGATGTAGATGCCACAGCAACACTATTTCATTGTACCAGAACCCTAGAACAATAGATCTGGAGCAATTGAATGTAAAATGTTTTGATTGGATAGGTTAGTAGAACATTAAGTTCTGACTTAGGTACATGACCTGGCCATTACATCTACTGCACAATATCATGAACCTCTTCAGTTTTTGAACTTTGTTATGATTAGGAGCCAATTCTATTACATAGATACATTTCTTCCTTTATTTCAAGGGATTCAGGGCATCAGTCCAGTAGAAAGTTGTGTGCTACCATGTCTGAACAACTTGAACTATACGAATCATTCTATCACATAAATTCATTTCCTGTTTCATAGATACAAAAAACAGTTCTCTCCCCATCTCACACTCACACAAGAATGCACCATTATTATTTGTAGTTAAGAGTAAATTGCATAAATGTAGGCATGACAAAATCAACAAAATGTTAAATGTTGAGAAGTTAAAAAGAATATTATTACTAGAAGGATTAAAGGGAATTCATTTGGTCCTCATCCCTCATAGTGTTAGAAAAATCTACACTGACTTTTTCTAGTTTTTAACTGCTAGATTGTTTTTATTTCACTGTGAATTTTAGACTGTAGTTCAATTTTTTAAATTCCATTTCTGTTTTCAATACTTGTTAGCTATTCCAAACATTTGACAGACCATAATAGCAGACATCAACCCACCAGTCAGCCAACCAATCTATTAAACATAGTCCCAAAGGTCCTTTTTCAAGAGGCAACTGGACTTTCTGATTTTTCTTTGAAGACGTTTTGCTTCTCATCCAAGAAACTTCTTCAGTTCTCAAGGAAAAACCAAAAACTCCAGTTGCCTCTTGAAAAAAAAAACCACCTTTGGGACAACTATGACATGGATGACTGAGAATCTTCATAGAGATTTACCAAACATAATTTTACATTTATAACAAACTATAAATTAGCACACACAATTTTTCCACAAAGATATATAATCCTTGGTTATCTTGTTTGATGATGTGTCCCCTGTGGTCAAGGTGTTAAGACTTATCCTATTATAGACCTCTGGCCTTGAGCTCAGTCATAAAGGTTTTATTGGGTACAGGCAGTTTCTTTCTTTTTTCTCCAATTCATTTTCTACCTGATGTCTCAGTGCAAACTCTGAGATTTTTCCTCCAAGTTTTTTTTCCTTTGCTTTTGTTACAGCAATGACAGATTGAGTTAGTCTCTATGTTTTATTGAAGGAGAAAATGCTCAAAATTCTAAAGGAATCAACATCATTTTATTTTATTCAACTTCTCAGAGGCTGATAATAATTGGCTATATCTGCCACTGGTTGCAGAACTGACAATTTGGGATGCTGCTCTTCATTTTTTTTTTGTTATTGTATAAGAAATCAACAGTGTCAGTACATTTTAATTATCATTTCCTTCAGAAACTTTGGTTTGCTCAGGCTATTTAACTCACAATAGCTTCGTCATTGACACCAGTTTCACCTGTATTTCATAATAGTGACTAACTGATGAATGCTTCATAAATTTTGTAAACAAGTAACAGATTAATTTACCTCTCTCTGTATGTGTTAATAACTTCTGTAGCCTGTATTTGAAGTAATGTGCACAGTGTGAGGAGGGATTGTTATCATCTATAATCTATCCCACCAAGAGTTCTTTTAGTATTTTTTTATTGTTTAACATTTTATTGAGTTATAGTATAAAATAAGATACAAAATATAAAAGTAAATAGGAAAATGGTGGGGAGGATGAGGGGAAAGAGAAGTGAGGAAGTATAAGAAAAAAGAAAAAGAAACATTGATTTCTGACACTCTCTGTTTCAGTAAAATAAGGCATTAACATCAAATCACAACTTTTTGTTTTTTCATAATAATATAAACAAGCCATTTCTATAAAGATCCACCAATCTAAACAGTAAAACCAAAAAACTAAATTTTCATTCTTTTCCATTTCAAGCACAAAGTTCAGAAGCTGTCTCCATGTGGAAACAAAAGTACTTATATTATTTTCTTTAATCAAAATAGTGTTTTGTTTTTTGATTGCATGGCGTTTTTCTGTCAGCACAGAACAATGTCCTTGCTTATTTAGCCTTCTTATCCTCAAATGGCTTCATTTTTTTGTGCAGATTTTTATTATTTTGACAGTTTGACTCACTAATCAGTTATAGGAAGTCTGAATCAATGCCACCCCTCCCCATTAATTCACACATTTCAAATGAGATCTTAGGCTGTTCTCCTAGGATAATCATAAAACCCCAAAAGTAATTTACAGGTTATAGTGATGAACTTAAAGGCTAAAGAGATGTTCTTACTACAATGCAAAGCAAGTTTAGTGTCTATGGAATCCAAGGATACTTCAGAGACAAAAGAAAATCCAGATTTGAACAAAATCTAAGGTAAAGCAGTAGGACTCATCATAATTAAGAAAGTTAAGCCCCACCTACTTGTAAACTTCTGTTCATCTGTTCACCTACTCATGAGCTTCTATTTTTCTGATTAGTACAACAAATGGTATATCTATGACACTCTAAGATTATTTTTCAGTCCCCTGATTCTATTTTGATTATCTTGTCTCTTCCTACAAACAAATTTCCCACATATTTTGGGTCTTGCCCTCCATGTGTTTGTTTCAAACAACCAAAAATCAGCCTTTGGTGTGTTTTTTTAAAGGTTGTTACTAAAATGCATATGGCTTCTATGGCAGCTATCCAAGTTAATTGCAGTAGTGCTCTGCAGAATCAGTTTCATGCATTCAAGGTTATGCTTGTTGGCTTGTAATAAATGCCTTCCTGTTTACCATACTAAGGTGAACAAATTTGCTGGGTCAGTCTACAAACTTGCTACTAAAATAGGCCTGGTATGACATCTTCTTTCTTTATTCTTATTATTTGAACACATTGACTTTTCCAAGTTGGATGATTTCCAGCAGTGTTACTTCATTATTATAGGTTCTAATTTTATGTATAATAGATTTATGTATCAATATTTTCTTTGTTAGGGCAATCAGATTTGGGCTGCAAATATCTGGATGGAGATTAGATGGCAGCAACTAGTTGTTTTTATATTGCAATGAGTTACCTGTGTTCAGGAAATGGCAAATGTATAAGGTGAAGTTTTCTTCAATAGTCTTAAAATCTTTGCTTTGGAATCCAAGTGAAGTTTATAACTAGAAGCCTGATGTATTGTGGTGGGTACTAAGGATTTAAGACACTTAGAACTGTAGGTTTAGATGCCTCCTAAGCAATATTTCTGCTAGAAGGTGGAGTATAAGGCTACTGAATCTGGACTGAAAAAAAATCAGATGATCATATCAGGAAATAGGGACAATTTTGATAATCTAAATTCTACAGCCAAAATATAAAGGAATCTAAAAACAAATCTAAGCACTCTAACAAATGCTTCCTAACCTATCAATACTTACAAACATTTTTACTGGACTCGTCTCATCCCAACACCTATGGAAAGCACCAACAGTTGAAGTTCTTCTGAAAAGCTAGGAGAATATGATCTTCCTGGATCTCAGAGGGAGGGTATCCCATCATATGATACAAATGTGTCTTCAACCAAGAAGATAATTGTAATCTTTAATTTTTAACCTGTGACTTTGAATTCTGGATTTATGTAATTTAGTTTTGGTCATTTTGAAGGAAAAAATATTGTATTTTTATGTAGGCCTTGTAAAAAACTGTCTAATGATTCTTATGCATTGGCACTTAAAATGCTGATTGCTGTCTATATTTCTTTTATATTGGTACAACAGTTGTATAAGATTGATAAAGAGGCTCCTGAAAATTCCAGTAGCAAAAATTTAATCTTTATTCCATTGCTTTGATCAATATGCTCTCAGATCAATAAAACCAAAGAACTTAAGTGGTAAGGTTTATACTGTACTTGAGCGATTAATGTGACTGATAGCATAACTATCCTGTTAACTTAGAAAGCTGAGTTACATCGATGCCATATGAAGTAAGCTTGAAGCTGGATGACATTAAGCACAAGAGTGCTCATATCTACAAAGACAAATCTGCATAAACCAGAATGTGAAATGGAGCAGACTTGTGCTAACAGAGTATCTTAGCACTGTTACGAAATATTTGAAAAACTGAGGCTGATCTATGATAAGGATTGTATTAGATTAAATCACCACCTATTTGTATGAACACAAGGGCTCATTCTGAAGGAACATAATGTCCTTTTCTTCTACAAGTCCCAATTTTTTGCCTCATGAGAGTCATTCCAATTGTTCCAGGCTTACATTTGGTTTAATGAAGAAAATCACAGGAGATTTATAGCACTTGTAATGTTTACATTTTATTTACAAATAAACAAACGAAGCAAAAATAGGCATTCACAGACTAACCTCCAAAAGATAACTCCAAAGTATCCAGACAAACTGTTCTCTAATCTGGTTCCACTTTTTTTGAATTCTGGAAATACTGTCTGCATTTACATAGTACTGGGTGACATCATCCCCTAAAAATGGGAAAGGATAAAACAGAGGTATGCTTCCATTATAGATGATATCTTTGCCTGCTTCCATAGGCTTGATGAAACTCCCCCCCCTCCCTTCAAGTCAGTGTTACCTTCTGCCAACTCCCTGGAGAAGCCTTTGTAATTTTCTTGACAAGGCTTTGAAAGTGATTTGTCATTACCTGCTTCCTAGGACTGAGAGAGAAGTGCATAGCTACCCAGTTCCATCTAAGGCAAGACTAGAACTCACAGTCCCTCAATTTCTAGCCTGGTGCCTCAACCCCTACACCAAACTGTCTATTAAAACTAATCATAAAAATATGAATTAGAAGGAATATTAACATTGATGTTAAAGTGGTAAATAAAGATAAGGAGAAACACTATAAAATTATCTGCATTTGAATGATAATCCTAATGCCACATATTTAATTATTATTTGTTCAATTTCTTTTTATCAAATTTATACCTAAATTTATACTCCAGGAGCTCAAGCTTTCCCTCTCATATTTTTTTTTCCAAATAACCATGTGAGCTAGAAAAAGAGAGAGACAGAACAAAGTCACCCAAACTCCTTCCATGGATTTGCAGCTGAGTCCCATGACTTCATAAAGACATTACCAGAATGTGATTCTGCTAAAATAAGCTAGGCTGAGAAACAATGAAAAAATAAATAAAAAAATAGCACCATGCTAAACATACATATGCAGCATATCCATATTTAGGATCATGAATATGGCTTTGCATCTCAAAAGGTATAATTGTAGAGGAGGGAAAGCAGAGAAAAGAATATCAAATTATGAACCACTATCCAGTCCCAAAGAAGTGGTTTTCCATTTCCTTATAACATTCTCTGGAAATGAAAGGACTTGAAGAAGCAGGTTAGAAAAAGTATTGATGCTTTCAACTTTGGAGTCAGAGAAGATTTCTGAGAATATCAGGGATAGTCAAGAAAACAAATTGATCACAGAACAGGTTAATCTAGAGTTCTTTCTCAAAGCACTGTTGAAAGAAATATCCTTCTGGGTTCAGTTCCAAGTGGGGAAAAAGACACTGGAAACATGGAGGCTATTTGGAAAGATGGTGGACAGCAGGACCACATGGCTTGGAACTCCAAAGTGAAAAAGAAAGGATGACCACATACTTCAAGGTGAGAAGGTCAAGAAGGGAAGACCAAGATGCTAAGAGACCCTTATATAACCTCTGTTGGGCCCCACCTTAGTGTTTCCTGTTCCTGTGTAATAAATATATCCCATTGGCTGTCAGACTTCCAGGGGTGGAGGTCTTAGCTAACTTTGTAGGCTTTGTCTGGACCACATGGCTTCACCTGAGTGTTGGCTGATACAATCTTCCCAGGCCAGGTGGTGATATGAGTAGATCCTTTATTATGTAGAATACGCTTGGCTTGGCCTTAATGGCCCATTAGCAAAGGGTGTGTGTGTATGAGTTTCTGCTTCTCTGAGTTTCTACTTTATTCTTTTTAGGAGAAATATTCTGCCTTTTTAATATTTCCCAGGATATTTCATTTTTCTAGGAGAGGGGTGGGTGCTAACTTCCAACAGCACAAAGGATCAAGGTCAACTCATATTCTGGACATATAACCTAACTTTCTTGAGAAAGACTGGAAATGGTGGCAGGACATAAAAGAGAATGACTAACAGCAAAGATTTAACAGAATGACAGTTGGAAGGGATCTTAGAGGTCTTCTAGTCCAACCCTCTGCCAAGCAGGAAACCCTATAATATTTCAGACAAATGGTTGTCCAATTTCTTCTTAAACACCCCCAGTGTTGGGGCACCCACAACGTCTGGAGGCAGGTTGATGAATTGTTCTTACTGTTAGGAAATTTTTCCTTTGTTGTAGGTTGGTTCTCTCCTTGATTAGTTTCCATCCATTGCTTCTTGTCCTGCATTCAAATACTCTGGAGAATAGATTGACTTCCTCTTCTCTGTGGCAACCCCTGAGATATTGGAACACTGCTATCATGTCATCCTAGTCCTTCTTTTCATTAAACTAGACATATACACTTCCTGCAACTGTTCTTTGTATGATTTAGCCTTCAGTTCCCTAGTCATCTTTGCTGTTCTTCTCTGCACTCTTTCTAAAGTCTCAGTATCTTTTTTATATCATGGCAACCAAAACTGGATGTAGTATTCTAAGTGTGGTCCTATCAAGACATTATAAAACAGTACTAACACTTCACATGATTCTATACCTCTGTTAATGCAGCCTAGGATTGCATTGGGTTTTTTTGGCCACTACAACATGCCACTGGCTCATATTGAAATGACTGTCCACTAGATTCCAAGATCCCACTTGTAATTACTACTATTGAGCCAGGTACCAACTGCTGCATTTAGTTTTTCGTGCTTAAATGTAGACCCTTCCTTGATTGTAGTGATGATGGATGCACTGTTGGAAGACCTGAATAGCCAGGTTGGGACAGATACTAATAGGAAGATGCTATGGCACTGTGGACTTTCCCCTGATTTGATTATTACTTGGGGGGGGAAGGGGGGAATCCCCGAATTCTTTCAACTGATTCATCAAATTCTTTTTATGGGCTCAGAACCATAGAGAAAAGAAAAAGTGAAATATTATATAATGCAAATTTAATATAATGATCAAACAAAAACAAATTTTATATATTTTAAATATACTAAAATAATAAAGAATAATTTCTTATATAGACATATGGCTAGATGTAACAAGGTTATTTACAGAAATCTGGATGACTAGCTACTCTATTGCATAGCTTATCAGAAGTCAAATATATTTTGACACACTAAGGTCATTGTCAACAGCCTTTCAGACAATTGCAACTGTAAATTAATAAGTGAATAAGGTTTGAACCTCATGCTCACAAATCTAAAAGAATAAAGACAAAATCATTCCCTTCAAATACCTGTTCCAATTTACCTTATTATATTGACAATGGCATTAATGATCCTTCAACATGCCAGTTGATGAAATTACCAGAGCCAAGAAATACTGTATATCTTACATTATTCAGAAAACTTTTATTTCCTGGTTGCATATCGATTGCATTCAAATTTCTAATGGATAAATGTTAAGATTGCTCTTGGTAAAGTAATTGTGTAATTCTATTAACTCCTCTTCTGTCCAGAGCAAAATCTCCCTACATCTGGTGGGCTCCAAATGGATTGGGACTTTCAGAATTACCTTGAGAAGGAGACCTGTAGTCCTAGCATATTCAGAAGGCTCTGTTTGGGCTGACAAAAGTTAGCATAATAATAAATTGGAGCTACTTTGCACATTAATTCTGGGTGCGAGAGAAGATGGAATGCCCACAATTATACCTTTAAAAAAAATTAAGCATGATGCCAATTATCAAAAGATTCTTTCCAATTAAATTTAAAAGTTGATTTAAAAGTTGATGATTCTGATCATCTAATTAATTTATTAAGTATTGCTGTGTTGCATTGCATATAAGAGAATAATTACCCCATTTAAGCAACTTAATCTAAGCTTTTAAAATAAGCATAATAAATCCTAACATCAAAATAATTATTCCTGTTTTATGGCTACCTCATTACTTGCCGGGAATTGCTTGAGTCCCACTGTACTAAACTGAAGGGATGATTGTAAAATGTTCTACAGGGTGGTTATTCTCAGATAATAGAAATGACACAGAATTATAATGAGAAATATAATTGATTGCTTTAAAAAAAATATTCTGCAAGCTTTAAACTCCTGAAGATTTTGACTGGTCACAGGTATAAGTATATTAAAGTATAGGTATATTTTAAAAAAATAATGCTATTATTATGTGAATAACCTTTGAGATTTTGTTATCTGGCTGTTTGAAAAACAATTAGTTTGTTAATTCAGACATGGTCATGAAAATGTGTTTTAGATATTGCTCATCCAGAATAAAACTATATTTAGATGTTCCCAAATAAGGCTAATTACCAACCAACTAGCTCCTATAAGCCTAATCTCTTTTTGTTTTTGCCCAAGGATGCCGTTCCTGAAAGTAAATCACATATCCACAGTGAAAAACCTTCACTCATCATGCACATTAAACCATTGCTTACATTAAAAAAAATCACAACTCAAATGCATATAATTGCACATATTTAAAGCAATAGTTTAAGAATTAAGGCAAAAAGGAAGAGTAACTGTGGGCAGTTCTGCCAAGTGTCACACTCATATTGAATGATATTTTCATGCTGAAACTGAATGAATGTTGAAATTGAATGAATGTTGAAATTGAATGGATACTAATTATAACTCTTGTACTGGGTTGTAAATGATAAATTTCAATCCAATGAACAGAATATTTTTCTTAGTTTCTTGCTTATTTACTAGTATTTATTCATACTGTAAGATACAAAAATACAAGAGAATCAGTAGGAAAGTTAGGAGAAGGGAAAGGAAAAGTGTAGGAAAAAGGGAAATCAAAAGAAAAGCTCCTGATTTCTGTTTTTTTTTGCTGGGTTTTGCCATCATAAGCAAGGACATAACTGGAGTGCTAAGTGTGGATGTATACAAGAGAAATTGGAAATAAAGATAAGCAGGGGGAATAAAGCAATTTGATTATAGGATGGGATAATGAATTGCTTAGTAGACAAAATGGAAGTTGGAATTGGAAGTTCCCCTGGAGAGGTGAAAGGAAGGAGCAAAATTTAAAAATTTGAAAAAGTCATAAAAGCAGACTTGTGACCTAAGGACAAGTGCATGACATGTTGTGGCAATGCAGACGTCCATTGTTGTCATGAGTTTAGTGACATGTTTTGATTTCGCCTTTATATTAAGAAAAATTTAGAAATTCAGAACTCATTCTGAGCTCACCTACTTGTTTTTCACCCTCAATAATAAAGGATTAATAAACAAATAATAATAAAATAAACTAAAATAATAAACTAAAATAATTAAAATAATTAAATGATAATAGTAAAAGAGAAGGAAGGGAATCTTTATCTAGCTTCAAAGCCTTTCTTGCTATGATTCTCTATTCCTATCCCAGAGTCACCTGGTTCAAGTCTTGCACTTCCCTATTCATAACAGGACTATTAAATCAGAAGTGGTATTCAGCAGGAGAATACCAGTATCTTCAATACTGGAGAACCAGTAGCAGAAATTTTGAGTAGTTCGTAGAACCAGTAAATACTACCTCTGACTGGCTCCCATCTCTTCTCTGCCTCCCGAGTCCCAAATGATTGGCTAGGTCTTCTTTTGTTGCCCTGCACAGGAGAACGAAGCTGGAAAGCAGGTTAGTGGGGTGGGAATGGGATTTTGCAGTAACTTTCCCCCAGGAGTGGGGAGGGAATGGAGATTTTGCAGTATCCCCCCCTGCCGTGTCTACCAAGCCACGCCCACAGAACCGGTATTAAAAAAAAAAGAATCTCACCACTGCATGACGTTGGGGGTTATGGTTGTTTGGTGGGACCTTCTACAGAGAACCTAGCATTGAGTATTGTAGAAACTGGGCCCCCTTGGGGAATGTCTGCTATGGTTCTGTCAGCTTGTAAGAGATAGGGATATCATGTTGCTTGATGTGTATACTTTTTCAATCTGTTTGCTTGAACTTTAAAACCTCTTCATTTACTGGAGTGTTCATTGTGCCAGGATCCAAAAGCACCAATTGCCTTGGCACCTGATTATTATCCTGACACTTGGCAAAGCATGAAACAACATGTTTGTCCCAGGGAGATCAAGCATGGAAGAAATGGCTGGGGAAAAAATAAATGGGTGGCTTAGTAAGGCAATCTGAGAAGATTAAAAAGGAGATGGGGATGAAAGTGCTACAGAAAGATTACTTAAAAGTAAAAGAGAAAGGAAGCAAAGCATTAATGTTAGAGAAAGAATGCTTAGAAGTCAGGCAATTTGTTATTAAAACAATAAACAACTAATAGTATGCAGATGATACTCAATTTTATATCGCCACCACTTTTGATCCAAGTGATACTATCACTTCCTTTTTGTGGTGTGTGGAGGCTCTGGGGGCTTGAATGGGGGAACAACAGAAGTCACCTGAATCCTGACAAGGGCAAATGCATTTGGGTGCACAGAGCTTTGATATCTGGGACTCTAACATCTTTAGTTCTGGATGGGGTGGCACCATCTGTAACAAAACTGGTATGTAATTTGGGGGTTCTCCTGGATTTGTGACTCCTGAGTAAAGAGTTGTGGCTTTGAGAGCCTTTGCACAATTCTGTTGTGTGCCAGTTGTGCCCTTTCCTGGAACAGGACTCCTTATGCTCCATCACAAACCCTGGTCATTTCATGCTATACACATTTTGAAGAGCATTTGGAAGCTACAGCTGCTGTAGAGTGTGATGGTGTGGGCAGCTTTGGAGTGCCCCCAAGTGGCCCATGTTACACCATTGTTCTGTGAGCTGCATTAGCTGCCTGTTTACTTCTGGTGCAATTCAAGGTGCTGGTTATCATCTTTAAAGCCTGCATGACATTGGTCCAGGCTATCTGATGAACTGTCTCATCCCAATGGGACTGGCGTCCCCACATGCTGACAGAAAGGCTCTACTATGGATCCCATCAGCTGAGAAATTTCAGCTGATGAGAACCAGGATGATCTGGATGAAATTTTAGCTGATGAGATCTGCCATGGAGCCTGCCCTTTTGCTTCTCAAGGTGAGATCTGTTCTCACCTTTCTCACCTTCCATGAGGGCATGAAGACCAGGCTCTGCCAGTTGGCTTGGGGGTCCCAATGAGGGTGTATCACGCTGGAGGTGGCTGACTAATTAAAACCCCACCAGGCACATCCTGCTTCCTTCCTCCCTATCTTCTTAATTATAGCATTTATTGCTATTAGGAATATTTATGCTTCGTGATTTTACTGACTTTTATTGTTGTAAGCTGCTCAGAATCATCTCAAAGTAAGATGTAGCTAGTTGCTACATGTTAAAAGAATTAATGTTTCATATTAAGTCAGCCAAGGACAAAGAATACACCCATTGTTGCTTTGGAAACCCAGAAGCCAGTGGGGGCCAGAGATTATAAGTGATTTCAACAAACACTAATAATGTTGCAAACAGACTGCAACTGGTTGGTATTATTGTTTATTGATGTATTTCATGTCAGCTGCGCAATTTTTTAAAGATTGTTAGAAGACTGGAAGAACCAGCTAAATACATATGAAACATTTGATCTGTCTCCCAGTAAATAAAAAGATGTGCAATTGGTGTGTTCTATATAAAAAAAAGAAAGAAAAGTATAAAAAATAAGAAGTAAAATATATTATCATCCCAGGGATGCATGCATATGCAGGGAATGTTTTATTAATTTTTGCTATGTCTATCCATCTATAATATCTTAAAATCTGGGATACTTCAACCATATTGGAGAAATCTGCTAAGCGAGTTTTGCTTCAGTCTGTCAGGAAAAACATCCTAAATATTTTTTGAGACGTCATCCCTATCCACCAAATTGGTTTTTTAATGGCAGAATAAAAGAGGGATATCTTGGTGTCTTACATTCCATCTTTCTCCTGTTGTGAAGATAAATGAATTGAAGTTACCAAAGGCCATTTTCTTTCAGGCTGTCCATGCTACTCCCAGTATTGTTTCCAAAGGATACAGGTATATAATATACATAATGTAAATTGCTGTTTGGTATTCCTGTCTTTCTCTTTCTACTTTTGTTTCATTTTATTCCATTTTTACCAGTTTCCTGCTTTTGATATGTGCTGATCTTTTATAAATAAATATTGAACTCTACTTTTTTTTCACCAACTGTACTGAGCGCTGTGTGCATTTGCTCTGATCTGAATGTAGATACCAACATTCCTGGTGCTTGGTAAAATTACACTGGAAATTACCTACAGTTATTTTCTAAATAGAATAAATAAAATATGTAATTTTAAGCTGGAAACAGGGTGGTTTTGCAAAATTCTGATCTAGGACTGGAATAATTTTTCATGTACTTTTTTGGAAACAACAATTTATTTGAGTCAGGTTGTATATTCCTGATTTGGATGTGAATTGCCTATAGTGTGGTAGTAACTTTATGTCAAAAACAGAAGCAAGTAAGGCCAGCACATGGAGTACATAAAACTAAAGCTAAAATGAGTTACAGGCACTCCTTGTTTAATGACCATTTGAATTTGTGACGTCCCAATATGAGTGGTAGTTGTTCTGTATAAAGAATAGTAGACTCCTAAATACAGGTTTCTGATTGCCTAAAGAACTTGAATGGGGATTGGTTCAAAAGGAACCAATCCACATAGGCAATATTAAATACCTGTCATTGGCTACAAGCCGGCAGAGAAAATCCTATAAAAGGCTGCCGCAGCTTGAGCCAATGTTCCGTTTTTCAACTGTGTTATAAAATAAAGACTTTGTTGTTGGAACCCGGTCTACCTCACGTTTTTCCGGACGGAACACTGGAGACGAGGATGGGATCGTCCTAAACGCGAGACTGAGCACGCAGTGAGAGATAAAACCAGACGAGAGAAACAATGGCTGGAAACAAGCGCCGCCCGCACCCTTCAATCCCAATGAAGAGGATTGGGAATCCTACGTAGACCGTTTCCAGATGTACCTGGAGAGCAATGAGATGGAGGAAATCTCTGACCAGCGCAAGAGAGCTGTTTTCTTGACACACTGTGGCCCTCAATCTTCAAAATGGCCAAGCTTTGGCGAAGCCCCGAGATGTAAAACAATTGACTTGGACAGAGCTCCAAAGAACATTAAAGGCCCACTATGCACCGGTGGTGTCAAATCTAATAAAGCGGCACGAGTTTTATCGGAGAGACCAGAAAGAAGGCGAAACCATCGCTGATTTTGTGGCAGCCCTCCAACAAATAGGGGAGCGTGCGAGTTTCTGAACTTAGATGAAGCGATGCGGGATCGAGTAATATTGGGGTTAGAGACTCTAATATACAAGAGCAAGCTACTGAATAAACCCAACATATCAGTAGCCGAAGCTATCGCAGAAGCCTCGGCCGCTGAAGCCGCAAAAAAATCGGCGGATAAAATGAAACAAATGAATGCGAACAACGACGAAACAAGCCCGGCCAGAGGAAAAAAACAATCTCCCACCACCAACTCACTACGAAGAATTCGATGAGACGTCAGAATCCGGGGAGGAAGACGATGAAATCCACTGCCTATACGCCAACAAGAAAGGACCAAAAACAGAAATCGGCGGGAATGCGCTGGGTGCGGGGAAACCATCCTCAAGCCGATTGCAGATTCCTCGATGCCATTTGCAGAGCATGCAAGAAAAGGGGCATATCGAGAGAGTCTGAAGGAACAAAAAGAATTAAAGCCCAAAAAGACGCAGCGACTCCCCAGCAAAGACTGAGCTAAAAACTATCGAGAGAAAGTGGCAGCGAAACAAGCAAGCCACTTACCGAGAGAAAGCATACCAGACTTTCACTATCGGAAGCGCTCAGACAGAAAGCGGAAGAAGGTAAAATAATTGTAAAAATTGAAGACAACCCCTGTTGAAATGAAGGTTGACTCTGGATCTTTCCTATCAATGGTGTCATGGGGACACCATCAAAAAACTGGTCCCAGACATCAAGATCAAGGAACTCCAGAGACAAAACTAACCCTCAGGGACTATCAAGGAAACCAATTCCTGTAGTAGGCCTAGGACATTTCCGAGTCGCCTACAGACAACATGTCGCAGTAGTACCTTAACGATAGTCGACCGAGATCGACAGCCTCCTGGGCATCGAATGGTTCGCACCATTGGGCATCGGGATGACCGGAGTAGACCGGGTGGCCGCAACCGACTGGGAGAAGACCTGATCCAAGAATTCCAGGACGTTTTCGATGGCTCCCTAGGCAGGTATCGGGGACCCCAATTTCTTTTAGTCTAGACCCCCAGGTGCCCCTAAAAGACTAAAGGCCAGACGAGTTCCTTTTGCTCTAAAAGCAAAAAATAGAGGAACAACTAATAAATTAATAGATCAAGGGGTTTTAGAACCGGTCGACCATGCTAAATGGGAAACACCAATTGTAACGCCGATTAAACCAGACGGGTCGGTTCGAATCTGTTGAGGACTACAAGGCTACCTTGAACCACGTGCTGCAACAAAGCGCATACCCAGTGCCAGTCGTGCAACACCTATTACACTCTCTTGGGGGAGAAAGTTTTAGCTAAACTAGACCTAGCACAAGCTTACCAACAGCTCCCAGTAGACCCCTTAACAGCTGAAGCACAACAATAGTGACTCACAAAGGGGCATTCAAATGCAACAGACTCCAATTTGGAGTAAGTGTAGCCCCAGGCGTTTTCCAGAGTCTCATGAAACACCTGTTAAATGGTATAAAAGGGGTCGTACCATACTTCGACGACGTCCTAATTTCGGCCAAAGATGCGACCCAGCTTAAGAAAAGACTTAAAGATGTCCTAAATAAATTCAGAGAATCTGGCCTTAAAGTAAAGAAAGAAAAATGCTGTCTAATGACTGATCGCGTCGAATTTTTGGGATATTTGATAGATGGGGAGGGCATACACCCTACCAAAAAAAAAGTCAGAGCTATTAAAGATGCACCAGAACCAAGGAATAAAACTGAACTGCAGGCATTTTTGGGACTAATAAATTTTTATAACGTGTTCCTACCCACAAAGCAACAATAGCGGAACCATTACACCGATTACTGGATAAGAGAACAATTTGGACTTGAGGGTATAGAGAAAAGAAAGCTTTCCAAAGAATAAAAAACTTATTAACATCAAACACCGTTCTTATCCAGTTTAGCAACACACTGCCATTGACGGTAACCTGCGATGCCTCACCATTTGGAGTCGGTGCCATCCTGAGTCACCAATTGCCAGACGGAAGAGAGGCACCCGTCGCATACTATTCAAAGACTCTGTCTAAAGCCGAGCGAAATTATAGTCAATTGGACAGGGAAGCCCTGGCAATCGTCGCCGGAGTAAAACGCTTTCACGAATATCTTTATGGAAGAACATTTATAATAGTAACGGACCATAAACCGCTACTTGGAATTTTGGAGGGAAACAAACCAACACTGAACATTTTATCCCGCGAATGACTAGATGGTCAGAATCCTAGCAGCCTACTTGTATACTCTAACACATCGCCCTGGGAAACAAATCTCCATTGCAGACGCTTTGAGCAGAACTCCGCTACAATTATAGAGGAAGACCCGGCACCAACGATGACCACCTGCAGATAGAGACATGCCCAATCTGCCCATATCTGCAAATGATGTCACCAGAGCCACCGCAAAGGACCCATTGACTGCTCATGTACTGACTGGGTAGGTAAAGGCTGGCCGGAAAACCAAAAAACTGAGAAACTTTTAAGCCTTTCCGGACCAGACAAACTGAACTTTCAAATTCAAAAGGGTTGTTTGTTATGGGGTGATCGGGTTGTTATCCCCTCCAAATTACAAACGAGGGTATTCAATATGCTTCACGAAGGCCACCCTGGAATTGTTTAAAATGAAAAGCCTTGCTAGAAGCTATGTCTGGTGGCCGGGTATAGATAGGGACATCGAATACTGGGTAAATTCATGTAACAAATGCCAAAGAAATAGGCCTTCCCCGCCACAAGCACCCATAAGGACTTGGGAAACCATGAGGCCCCTGGTCACAATCCACATCGACTTTGGGGTCCGGACTAAGGGACATACTTTCCTCATTGTCGTAGATGCATACTCAAATTGGCTAGAGGTTAAAATTATGCCATCTACGACAACTTGAAACCCTTATTAACAACTGGGACAACTCTTTGCGACCATGGCCTGCCGGACGTCCTATGGTCCGACAACAGGCCCACAGTTAACGAGCATTCAATTCGAACAAATACCTAGCCTCCCTAGGTTATCAGACATGCCCTAACCGCGCCGGGCCATCGGCTGCAAACGGCAGGGCAGAGAGAATGGTTAGATTTACAAAGAGAAGGGTTAGAAAGAAATGGACATTGGGGATGTCCAAGATAAAATAAATCGCCTGCTCACCCTCAGCATATCACACCCAGTACCATAACAAACAAAAGTCCGGCGGAACTACAATGGGGAGAAAACTAAGTTGCAACTAGACAGATTGCCACCCAACTATACACCAGAAAACCCCCCCGACTCCTCCACCCATTTTCAGGACATTTTGAAAATAGGCGACCTCGTCTATGCAAAAATTTTACCGGGGACCCATTATTGGCTACAGGAACAAGTCATGCATAATTACAGGCCCCGGTCCTACCGACTAACCATAGACGTGGCAGGGTGGAAGCGGCACATAGACATCTCGGTTCCCGAACATCGAAAGAAGTACAACACAAAACCACAAATATTAAAAAATGACGAAAACCAAACCAAAGAGGGGGAGAAAATATAGAAAAATAATAAAGAACCTTTAAAATTTAAATACAGAATACAATAGCAATCAAAAAGGCAATAAAAGAGACTACAGTTAGAAGACAATGTGGGGAAGTCCAGACAAAGGGCCAGCCAGGCCAGCTCGACTTTGCCCGGAGAACCAGGAGGAGCGGCAACACCACCAGCCTAAGAAATCTAGGCGGCAATAAAATGGCTGACTCACCCTTCCAGGCGGTTCCATGGAAAGAACAAGAGAGACAGCAACCCCATCCGAACAGGTCGAAGTCTTCAACCAGACATGAACCGCGCAAGTCCAGTCGAGTCAAAGAAGCCCCACCTACTGGCGCGACTATGTCACTAGGTGGACTAAGGCCAAGAGGGGAGGGGTGTTTGTATAAAGAATAGTAGACTCCTAATACAGGTTCTTTGATTGGCCTTAAAGAACTTGAATGGGGATTGCGTTCAAAAGGAACCAATTCACATAGCTGCTCAAAGGCGGCAATATTAAATACCTGTCCATTGGCTACAAGCGGCAGAGAAAAACCTATTAAGGCTGCCTGCAGCTTGAGCTAAATGTTCCGTTTTTCAACTGTGTTATAAAATAAAGACTTTGTTGTTGGAACCCGGTCTACCTCGCGTTTTTCCGGACGGAACAGTAGTTTTAAGCATTTCTCAAAGTTATTGATGCAGCTTAGTCACAGCTTACTACAAGCAAAGTCAATGGGAAAGCCAACAGGAATCGGGAGTTGTGATCACATGAGGTCCTTATTTAACGATGTTATCAGAGACTGCAGAAACTGCCATCATTAAGTAGAACTGTGATGTGACTTTGTGCTTTAAAACTGCCTCACTTAGCAATGAAAATTCTGGTCCTATTTACCATAATTAACAGAGGATTATCTGTAAGTGCAATTAATATTAGGTCTGTTCAAAATGACCACCATTTATCTCTGCGTGGTCCTTTATGATGCTGTTCATCTAGTTCCATCATGCTGCTGCTGTTGCTGCTCATGTTGACATGTTTTGCATTGTTAGAGAGCTTCTTCTTTTGCTCTTTCATTAGCCAGAAATAATATGAGAAGCCATTTTGATAATTGAAAATTCTGTAGAGCCCCTGAAGTGCTACAAAATACAAAAATGTCATACTTTTGCTCTTTTGAAGAAAAAAACACCCTGTATGGGTAGTCCTCAACTTATGATCTTGAGTCCAAAATTTATGTTAAGTGAGAAAATTGTTAAGTGAGTTTTGCTCCATTTTACGACTTTACTTGCCCCAGTTGTTAAGTGAATCACTGAAGTTGTTAAGTTACTAACATTAAGTTAAGTGAATCTGGCTTCCCCATTGACTTTGCTTGTCAGAAGGTTGCAGAAGCTGGTTACATGACCCCAGGACACTGCAACTGTCATAAATATGAGTCAGTTGCCGAGGATCTAAATTTTGATCACATGATCATGGGGATGTTACAGCAGTCGTTAGTGTGAAAAGGGTCATAAGTCCCTTTTTTCAATGCCATTATAACTTCAAATGGTCATTAAAAGTCCTCAACTATTGTAAGTTTAGGACTACATGCATTTATTTGTAAAGCAGCTCCAAAGGACTGTTCACTCTGAAGTTCACACTACCTGGCAGAGGTGGTATTCAGCAGGTTCTGACCAATTCTGGAGAACCGATAGAGGAAATTTGGAGTAGTTCAGAGAATGGGCAAATACCACCTCTGACTAGAGATTTTGCAGTATCCTTCCCCTTCCATGCCCACAGAACTGGTAGTAAAAACGTTTGAATCCCAATACTGAACTCCAGTCACTATAACTGTTCCACAAATGTTTACAATTTTTTTCCTTTTGTTCCATTAAAAATTACAATTCAGTGAAATTTTGGAAAGGTTACAGGGGACATTGGGGACCAGGATCTGACAGTCCTGGTTAAAATTCTGAGATAGTTTGCAAGTAAGATAAAACTCCTTCGTCTCAAACTGGATCCACAATATTTGAATTTCAAATCTTTAGGAAATATCTCCTTCTATTTATATTTTGTATTTACACAAAACAGAAGTTTTACTATATTATACGTTATTTTGGATATTCCTTCTGTTTTCTGCTATTGATATCTTACCATGCTGAGGTAATTAATAATGTATAGTTTAGGAGAATAGCATGCTTTACCGTGTCTGATTTAGAACTGGCAAACATGCAATTAATTTCCTATGAATTGAGAATCTACATTCAGTATGAAAAGCTACTGTGATGCCATATGTTGCTCAAATAATGATTTGAATCATTTCATGAATCTCAAAATAAGTACAGAATTGCATACTGAGTGCATTTAAAAAAGAAGAGTCTTCATCTACTTCTGTATGGTATTTTATCTTGCTCCAAAGTACACAAGATTAAAGGCTATCAGAAAATGAGGATGTTGGAAAAGCATCAGGAACCAATATTTGCTAAAAAAAATCCTGTTTCAAAAAATATACTTCTGTTCCTTAAGTGTTTCTAAAAGCTACTTTTCCTTATGTATAAAATACAAATCCCTGTTTACAAAATAAATCCTGAGTAGATTTCTACCCAAACCTAATATTTATTTTGCCAAACTTTATTCAGAAGAAAGTGTATTTAATATCTTAAGAAATATTCCATATGGAGAAACGATTGAACTCTTCTTAGCTCAATCTTTGGAAATTAATTCTGCTGTAGATATATTTTCCATATTTCATAAAAGTTATCATGATTGAAATCTAAGAAAATGACTGCTCAAATTTGATCAAGGGGTCTTTTGCCTATTGTTCTTTTTCAACCTTTTCTCACAGAAGGGCTAATCAAGAAAATGCTTCATTGAGAGCTTTTATCTGAAGGCATCTGACTATTTGAAGGCATCTGAGAGTGGCCAAGTTAAATGACACAGCTACAAGATATAGTCTCTGCTCTGTAGCTGCTTTTCTTCCACTTTCTCTAGAAATATCTATTTGTCTCTCTGCCTTTGCATAATTAGCTAATAGAACCTGCTGATATTGCTGGAAGACCCAAAGGACCAGGTTAGAAACAGATCATCATGGAGAAAATCTATGGGATCATTAAAAGTTAACCCAATCAATAAAACCTGCTGGAAAACATGCATACCCTTTAATTACCTGCATACCTTACATGTCGGGATTGGGAATGTTTCATATGGCTGTGTTCAAGGGTTTATGTGTCTTTTGCTGATTTCCAGCTCTGTTGTTCCCATTTTAGCTGCAAAATGAGCAAAACCTATTATCTCATTTGTCTTATTCTGCACATTTTATGGAAGCAATAAAGGGCTGCCTCTATTTTGTGGATTAGATTGACATAACAAAGTATATGAAATAGGATATCAACCCAATTTTAAAACTCAAGGCTTCAAGGAAGTCTTATGTCACTTTCTCTACCCCTTTGTCTGAAGTATGGCAGGCTTCAGTTCCTCAAAGGGGACTGCTATTGAATCTGCAAATGTCAATTTTGAATAAAAATGTATGGGAGTATTTCTTGATTTTTCCACTGTGGACAATGGGAATGACGTGCCTGGCTTTAGAAAGTGAAGTGACTCTTTACCTCAGATCTTTGTGATGAAGAAAATCAACCCATGATACTAAGATGGGTATCATGATATGGGTATCATGATACCATGATACCACCACACACACACACACATCTAACCAAAAGGGTTGAATTCTCTAAGTGTGTGCAAAAGTTATACATATCATAGCAAAGAAAGAAGCAAAAATCTCCTCTACCTGATGGGAGCATTACAGTTTAAATTAAAAATAGCCTAATCAGTCATCGGTACTCACAATAAATGACCAAGCTCTGCCAGCTTAGAAAAAAGGCCAGTACATTGGCAAAAAAGAAGAAGATGAGAAGACAAGAGAAGAGAAGAGAGAAGAGAAAAGAGAAGAGAAGAAAAGAAAAGAAAAAACATCTGTACCTTGATCTGGAGAGCAGATGATTACATTTGCATTCCCAGACTTGGAAAATAACAGTTCTATAATTTGATAGTGCAGAACATTAGACTAGGCAGAGACTGATGGAAATTATCCAGTGATTTCATCGGCACCCTTGCAAGTGTGATTGTCCTTATAGATTTCTGAAGTCCCAGTGTTCAAAAGGCCATGAAAGTCAGTGTTGGATAACATACACCAGACCTTTGGCGTCATCATCAAGGAGAAAAAGAAAAGCTGGAGGAATTAAACAAATTGCTGTTTGACTGTAGTAGCATAAGGTGATGGTCAGGTTTCTTTCTTCAACATATTTTTGGCAGTTCATTTCAAGGGAGAGGGAAGTTATTTTTCTGTATGGAGAGAATAGCATAGAAGTATTGAAATTCAACACTATGGAACTTTAATGAGGCAAACTGATGCCTCTGGCAGTGAGATTACAGGAAAAAACACAGGGCTTGATGAGCACATTACCTTTCTAAGTATCATCTGTCTTTTGGAAGAAGACATTTCACTATTACTTTTAGAAAAATTGGCAGCCACTTTGGCCACCTTCTGGAAAGGATTCAGGGCTGGAGGATTATCCTGGAGGATGCTTGGTGGCTGAATTTAATTTTGTTGGTGATGGTTGACAGTGATTTTAAACTTTCATTGTATGATTATTATAATTAGTGATTTACAGTTAATATTATTGTCTTCATGCTATTGATATAGATCTCTTACTGATATCTTTTACCAGGGACATTTTTCTGTTATATAATCATAATACCACAGATATTTTAATTTCACCTAAAAGCCATTGTGTGTGAGCAGGATTAGGAACACACATACACATACACACACATTTACCCATAGATTGCACTGTTGGATTGTAGACAACTTGAGAGATTTTGAAGATGTCTTGTAAAAATTGTGGCACACAACCAATTTGGTGGTCCAGAGAAGCACATATATCTAAAAATATGCAAGATGTTCCTTGATGTTAGAATCTGAATGGAATAATATTCTGAGTGCTTTGAATTATTACAGCAGCTTCAACTGAAAGCACATGAAATAAAAACTTTTGATCTAGTACTGATCAGCAAATTGCAAACAATGTTCAATTCCAAGAAAACCTAGTTGGTGAAGGAAGAAGTAGGTCAGATGAGGATAGAGAAGAGGTATGCACCAATCTCTTTTTTACTACATATCTCAATGAGCTGCATGCAGCAGATGTGCCAGGGAGAATTCTCAAATGTAATGAATACATTTGTGTTTCGTTATGTAGTTGCTTAATATTTAATAAAGCTGTGTCCCATTTTTACTATCTCATTCCCCTCTTGCTTTTTAGGATGTATCTTCCTTGTCATCCAAACGACTTTCCCAATATTTCATTTAGAAAGCAACACAAATTCATTTTACATAGGAAAAACTTTTAAGGACATAAAAGAAGTTGAAAAAAATCCAAATCAATTACAGTAAAAGAAGTATTTTTTCAAGTTAAACATGGCTAAACAAGCTATCAGAAAATGCATACAAAATAAAGTCACTTGGGTATAATTTGCAGAGAATTTGTGCTTAAAGATCAAAACCATACAAATATCTTTTTCTAATCATGAGGCAAATGCACCACCCATGCGTCAAATTAGACATGACTCAAAGGCTTGTTACAGAACAATTACATCCCATGATTAGAAATAATTATATTATCATAATTTAAATCTGCTTCTGGAAAGGATATATGCTCACATGATTTATGGCATAGGAAAACAAAAGACAGCTTGATTGAAGAAAAAGCTCCTGCCGACATTGCTTCAAAAAGATGATTTCATTGGAGTCTGGCCAGAGAAATTAGCAACAGTGATAAATGATAGGTAGCTAATATTCCAAACCCTTTTCTCAACCTCATCTAAAATCTTGGTGGTCTTTCTGTGGAAGTGTTATTACCATGTGCCAGAATACAGGCTGAGTATATTCCCATAAATGCTTTTGTCAATTGTTTCTCGACACAAGCATGTAGCTGTTTGGGGGCTGAGAAAGGTCTCCAGCTTCAGTTATACTGCCTTCCTGATTAACCACCTGCTGCCTTTCTAATTCTCCATGTCGAAACCAAAGGGGAAGCTGAAAGCAGTTTTTCACTTCATAAATATTTTATACTGATAAAAACTATGTATGAATAGTTTCGCCCCACATGTCATCACTCTGCAAAAAAACCTAATTCCCACAACATTGTCAAACTATTTACTAAGACTGAATTACTATTCTTCTTCTCATCCTTCCTATTACCTATCTCCTTTTCTACTTATGACTATAACCTTGTTGCTTGTACTTTCAATTTATATTGTTTTATTTAGTTTCCTAGTATGATTTTGATTGCTTATTTAATATCCTATGACTATCACTAAATTTTGTATTTTATGATTCATGATGAATTCCCGCTTGGGAGGGAGGTTGGACTAGATCGGTGGTCGCCAACTGGTGGGCTGGAGACCACCGGTGGTCTGTGAGAAAATTTTGGTGGTCCACAGAGAAATGTCACCCCCAAATCAATTAATCCAGGCTGCGCGGACAAAGGCTTGCTGCCCACATGGCCTGTGGGAAACAAGGCTTGTGTTGCTTGCATTGCAAACAACAAAGGTAGTGAGGAAGGGGAAAGAGCAAAAGGGGAACTTGTCCTACTCACTCACTTGCTACTGGCTGCTTCTTTCTGCTTCTTTCTTCTGCTTTTGGCTGCACGCAAGGAAGCAGTAAAAGTCTTTTTTTTCTCCCCCCCAAACCCTCCATAAATGAATCTTTGGACCGTGCAAAGCATCCTGCTCCACAGTCTGCAACCGGGTGTGACAAGTCTCATAAAGACTCATTTCTGCAGAGTTTGGGGAGAGAAAGAAGACTTCTGTTACTTCTGCGTTTCTTTTATGAAACAAAAGTCTCCTCTCCCTCTCCTCTCCCTCCTCCTCCTCCCTCCCTCCCTCTCTCTCTCTCTCTTCTCTCTCTCTCTCTCTCTCTCTCTCTCTCTCTCTCCCTCTCCCTGAGAACGGAGCTGGAGATGGTATCCTGTGATCCCAAATAAAGAATGATCAATTGGAAGGAAAATGGGGTGAGGAATTTTCCTGCAGATTTTTTTGGGGATTTTCCCAAGGGTCTCTGGTCCATGGGATTTAAAATTATGAGTTTGGTGGTCCCTGACGTCCAAAAAGTTGGTGACACCTGGACTAGATGACCTGCAAGGTCCCTTCCAACTCTGATTATCTGTTATTCGAATGTATTTATGATGATTATAATCATGATTCATCACTTATATGTTTTATGTACACTGAGAGCTTATGCACCGAAGACAAATTCCTTGTGTGTCCAATCATACTTAGCCAATACAAGAATCCATTCTATTTCTTCAGTCTTTTTAAATTCTATGTAGCTTATCACCATAGACGAGTCTAGGGCTCAGACAAAATGTTTTGTACAGCTTTCATTCATTTAACTGTATGAATTTATGCTCCAAATGAGTTTCAGAAACAGATCTGTTCTCCTGGGATAACCTTTGCAAGTGATCTGTGGAGTCTATAGCTTCTGGAAAAAGAAATGAGATCCTGGTATTTCTAAATTAGTTTCACCATTTCCTTTGGTAAATGATACCTCCACTTATAGCTGAGTGGAGATGAGGAATGATCCTTTTTAATAATTTTTTTGTCATGATGAAATATTGCTTGGGATTTGAGTAGGACAAGAGAACTCCAGAATAAGTAGGATTTTTCCATAAGATGAGACTTGTCAGTATTTATAATTGATGAAAAGTCATTTCTTCTTCTTGAGCAATATGTACAATTAGTATAACTGTGACAGGGAGGATGGTTTTCTGAACAGAGTAGCAGTGATATAGGAAGAAGCTATAGGGCCAATTTTCACTTTAGTGATAACAGCAAAGGCATCTTTGAAGTTAGATCAGCATTCTAGTCACTATCAAGTCAGAATCTTACAAATGCTTATGGAATATCTACAGAAATATGACAAGCAACAGAAGATGAACCAGTAAAGTGTCTAACCAAATAGTGTCAACAAATCTAGAAAATAATGTAGTGGCCAACAGTTTGGAAGAGGTCAGTCTGCATACCAATATCCTAAAAAGGAGACTGAGTCAAGTATGCAAACTATTGTGTAGCACCCTTAATTACACTAGTGAAATAATGCTTAGGATCATTCAACAAAAATGAAAGCTCAATGTGTTCAAGATAGTTTCGAGGAACAAGAACATTGTTGCTGATACATACTAAATAATTGAGAAAGCCCAAGAAATCAATATGCACTTCATTTAAGTATCAAAAAGCTTTTGATGTGTTAACTATAGCCAGCTGTGGAATATATTTAGAAAAATGGATTTCCTTTTTACTTGCCATGAAACTATATGAAGGTCAGGAATGCAAAATCTGAGCAACTTGGTGAAACAATTTGGTACCAGGTTTGAAATGGAGTGAGACATGACTATATGTTCTCTCCTGATTTATATCAATCTATACACTTTTGAGGGAAGCTGGATTAGAAGATGAGCTTGGTTTTAAATGGGGAGAAGCAACATTAATAACCTGCACCATGCTGATGACGCTTCTTGTATAGCTAAAATTCAAATGAGCTAAAAGCTCCAATAATGTAAATCAAATAGCAGTGAAAAACTAAGACTAAGATTAAATATGCAAAAGATCAAAGTAATAACCATAGGTCTAGCAACTAGATTTAGAATTGACAATAAAGTTATGGAAATCCTGGGTAGTTTATTCCTTTCATTTACTGTAAATGGTAAAGGAACAAAAAATGAAATAGTCAAGAACAGACAAGAAATATGCAGTCTAGCATCTAGTGAAATAGCAAGGGATACCATGGAAAATATATTTAGACTGTGTGATGTGCTTATATTGGCAAAATTCAAAAATCATACTTTCAAGATCTCTCCTTCAATAATAATGAAAGTTGGGGACTTTGCAGAAGCAGGAAAGAGAATTGATGCATTTGAACTTTGGTATTGAAGCAGACTCTTGAGAATGCCAGGGATAGAACGAATCAGTTCAGAGTTCTCACTTGAGGTACAAATAACCTGGCTGAAATTATCAAATTTTGGACACAGTATGCAAAAACTTAGCTTCTTTGAAGAACCCATAATGCTGAAAAGGTAAAGATGAACAGTAGCAAGATAGATAGACTTCTTTACAGCAGCAATAGATGCACCATTGTGAAAAGGCCAGGTTGGGGAGGGCATCCTCTTGTGGAAGATCTGTCTATATGGTCACTAAAAGCTGACATTGATTTGATGGTATATAGTCATATAGTTATACCAACATGAACTTCTATATCATTAATTGGACCTAAAACATATCAGAGAAATGAGAATACAGTTGTATAAAAGTCAAAACATTCATCATGCAAATCTTGACAAAATTATCATAAAATTGGATTATTTGATATACCTGGAAATGGATGGAAACAAGAAATAAATTATTATATTTAAGCAAGATTACAAAGATGAACAAGTGGACTTCAAGGCAGAATGCAGTATTTTTCTACTGGTGCCTCATCATGTTGCTGTATAACTACCCCCAACACGACCACTGGTTGAGAATTCTGGAACCATAGATGGTGTAGTCAGTGAGGTAAGGTTACTTTAACCTATGAAGATTTACAGAAAAAAGGAAATGCTTTTTCAAAAAAAAATCAATAAAATCAAAAGTTGCCTAGAACTCTGATCTCACATTTGCCTTCTCAAAATTCTATTGTTAGTCATGGAAGGGAAGACTCATGGGTCAAACACACACACACACACACACTGAGGAGTAGTTGCTAGAAGTTTTATTTAGAATTTGGTAAATGTCAGCAAAGGCAGACAAGGTGCACATGGAAGCATGTGCACTGCGTAGCAAAGTCTCAAAGCCTTGGAAAGCTTATCTGGAATGAGTTCCAAATGTCCAGAATCCAAATGGGGTCATCAATTGGTAAAACAATAGTTATTAGTGTTATATCTTAATGGCAGATATTTTTCAAGTAACAGGTTTGGGAGGCAAATGCAGATTTCTGACAAATTAATCCCAATGGAGAATGCTGAGCAAATTCAACAGATTCTACATCAGTCTAAAATAGATTCTGCATCAAGTGGGAAGGTGAGAAGATCTCTCTTCTGCTCTGTGCTCAGCCTTAAGTCCTCTAGAACTGGAAGGAGGTCCTGGATCTACTCTGCTGCTTCCTGATGACGGAATGCTCCTTGGCCATGGTGCCTGATTGTTTGATTTTCATTGAGGCTAATACTGGCATTCATCCAGGGCATGCTGAGCAACATCGTCTATTTCAGATTCTTCTGAGTCTGAGCTGGTCATCACAGGTCATGCCTCAAACTGCTTCAGAATATGTCAGGTGTGAAAGACCATACATGAATTTCCAGTTAAACAAATGTATTGCTCATGCCTCTGCACAGGAATATTCTCAACTAACAGTTAGTACCTGCTAAAAATTAGGTAAGTGCCAATGGCTGATCCCTCTTTTGACCTGCCCCCAGCTCTGCTTCTTCTACAGAATGCCTTAAATTTCAACTGTCCTTCCACCACCAAAAATAAAAATAAAATTGAAAGCCATGTTGGTGTACTAGCTAAAAGCTCCAGGCTAGAAACCACGAATTTTAATCCTGTCTTTTAAGCATAAAGTAGGAGGAAAAGCTCAATTCTAAAGAAAGTCAACCTTTGACTGTCCTTTGGAAGGACAGATACTGAATCTGAGGCTCAGATACTTTGGCCACTAAATGAGAAGAGAGGACTCATTAGAAAAAACCTTGATGTTTTGAAAAATTGAAGGTGAAAGGAAAAGGGGATGGCAGAGGATGAGATGGTTAGATAGTGTTATCAATACAGTGAACATGTGTTTGTGCATAATCAGGGACATAGTGGAGGACAGGGGGCATGCTATAGTCTATGAAGTCCATGAAGAGTTGGACATGACTTAGTTACTGAACAACAACAAAAGGTGGAAAAACAAGATGACTTTGGGTCAGTTACTCTTTTACTCTTAACCCTAGGAGGAAGGCAATGACAAACCACTTCCAAAAATCTCACCAAGAAAATTTGTCTAGGCAGTTCCTGGAGTCAAAAGTTGCTCAACAGCATTAAAAGAAGAAGAATGCTGTCCCTCAGAGGACAAAGATGAGCAAGCAGAGACCATAAGTTGTTTGAGAAGCAACAAAAACTTACTAGAAGATCTTCATTCGATATGATAAAATAGCAAAGGCAATTTCATCTGGATACTAAGGACAATTTGTCATTGAACCCTTAAAATCATTGCAAGGGAATTTGGCAAGAGTAAGCCTTGTTGGATTACTTTTATTTCAAATTGATTTAACAGGGCAATTCCTTAGTAATGTTGTATATATACACAATATATTTTAACTTTAGTGAAACATTTGATAAAGCACTCCATAATTTGCTGAGTAGCAAGCTAGTTAAGAATGGGCTTGATGGCATGTCTATTAAGTGGATTAGATTGTATGGAAAATCATACTTAAAATGTGGTTCCCCATTTATGCTGCCCCTTTTTCATTTTGTCAATACAATTTTCTTCCTTCCTCCATTCATCATGTAAATTGTTACCTTACTGTTCATAGTATGAAAGCCTTCTTTTCTTGTCTTCATCTTGCCTTCAGAACCAGCATCCCCTTTCTAAAAACTCCATGCCACTTATCACTGTTCATGTTAGCTTCCTCTATGTTTATGTTCTACAGTGTTTTCTACAAGTTGTCCATAAACATATAGCCTTTTTTCCAATGTTGCTATGGCATTGAATGATACAGGTAGTCCTCAACTTACAACAGTTTGCTTAGTGACCATTCAAAGTTACAATGGCACTGGAAAATGTGACATAACTGTTTTTCACTGTTATGGTCTTTGCAGCATGGTCATGTGATCAAAATTCAGATGCTTGGCAACTGGCTCATATTTATGACCATTGCAGTGTCTCAAGGTATATGATCCCCTTTTCAACCTTCAACCAGCAAAGTCAATGGGGAAGCCAGATTTACTTAACAGCTGGGTTACTAACTTACCAATTGCAGTGATTCACTTAACAACTGGGGTAAGAAAGGGCAAAACTCACTTAACAAATGTCTTGCTTAGCAACAGAAATTTTGGGCTCAATTGTGATCTGTACCTGTGCAAATAGATTTATCCCATGACGGCATTGCCAGAAGAGTGGAACTCATTAAATGAATGCACTTGTCTTTTTGTGTGTCACAGAAACCCAGAAAATGTTTCATATATAGTGTGAAATCCTTTGCAACAGCTTAAGTTTAGGCTGTCCGCTTTATGTAAGTTTGAAAGCATTGTTTCCTATGGGTCATTTCCAGTTCTAAGTTAGAGTACACCATCTAGGTCCATTAATCTTTTCTCAAAATTACCTCTTTAAAAACTCATTACACTCCGTGCAATTTGTGAGAAGCAATTTCTCTTTCAGCTAATTTCAATCAATAACATGTCCTTTTTATAACAAACATCCTCCAACCCCCCAATCGTATCCTGTACTTTGGACAATTGCTAGTCTGGTTGTCAAGAAATCATCATTAAATTTCATATTCCAACTTGCAATTTGGGCTCTTGTCCAGCTGAAAAGGAATGCTGTGGGACATTTTGTTCAAATCCGAAATGATGCACAGACAGAAGAATTAAAGTTATCAGGAGGATTCAAACAGAAACACTTGCTCAGAACCAGTTTGGGTGACTGTGAGCAAGGTGAACAATACCAAGGGCTTGTTCATAGCACAGAATGTAAAGATTCTATGTGGTCTTAGAATAGAATAGAATAGAATAGAATAGAATAGAATAGAATAGAATAGAATTCTTTATTGGCCAAGTGTGATTGGACACACAAGGAATTTGTCTTGGTGCAATTTGCTCCAGTTTTGCAAGTATCACTGCTCCCTTCATTCCTCACCCTATGGCAGAGCAGATGGAGAGGGAGAAAGCTCTGATGGATAACTTAGAACAACTGTGAACCTCTGTCAGTGCGTTGATTGGGAAGAAGCTCTTCATCATTTAAGGCATCAGGAATCTTTGCTATCTTCTGTCTGGCTCAGGGTTCTTGAAGGTCAAAACCCTAGGCCAGCATTGCCCAAGATAGCAATAGCAATAGCACTTAGACCTATATACTGCTTTACAATGCTCTACAGTCTTCTCTAAGCAGTTTACAGAGTCAGCATATTACCCCAAACCATCTGGGTTCTCGTTTTACCAACCTCAGGAGGATGGAAGACTAAGTCAATCTTGAGTCAGTGAGACTTGAACTGCTGGCAGCTAGCTTCTCTTCAGCTGAAGTACCCTACAGTACTGCATTCTAACCACTGCACTACCATGGCTCAAAATACTTGGTTGCTTGCAAATGGTAGACTCAACAGAAGAATGTCATATGGCTCTTTGGTTACATCTGTTTAATTTTTTATTTAATTTTATTAAAAAATTGACATTAGGCCCCTTAAATAGGAATGTGAGGGGAAATCCATCATTTTAAATACCTGAGGAATTATACTTCAGCTGATTATATCTCATTTACTCATTTCAAATATGGAGGTGAACCATATTGTATATGCAGAATTTAAGACAATTGCCCTCATTTCTTGCCTTTTTAAGGTAAGCAATATCTTAAAAACACCTCATGTGCAATATTTTTTTTTCAAACCTGGCAATTTTAAAATGTCTGCATTTTAACTACCAGAATTCAAAGTCAACACATCTTAAAGTTGCCAAGTTTGAAATGTATTGCGCTAGTGCGTTAAACATGTGATTTTATTAAATGGTCCTTTAACGGGCATCGCGATAATAACCTTCAGAAATCTCTGTTAAAACAGAACACACACATGACTGACTGTAACCTCATTCTTTCTCTCTCTAGCTCTGAAATGCAAATTTCGAAGCAAATCCCACTCTCCTTACTTGTCCTTTGAATTTCCCAGCAAAAGAATAGAGTGGCTCTGGGGGAAGATGATTTAATTAAACTTAGCTTATGCTAGGATTGTGGGATGTGACTTTTTTTGAATTCAGGATGAAAAATCCAATACTTGCAGATTCTAGAGCTACTCAGTCAGTCCTTTATTACAATGACCAGTATTCCATTTACAAAAGCATAAAGTTATCAGTTTAACAAAATATAAAAAATGTTTAATTAAAATGAAAGACTCTAAGGGTAATAGGTTATTCAGATTCAACGCTGCTATTTTATTTTGGGTCTTCAAAGATATTTTCCCTGAGTCTCAGTCTCCCTTCTAGATAGGCAGAATTTCCATGGATTTCTACATAGATCTACTCATTGTTCCTTGGTCCTTACTTGCTCTTGAGGTGTAACCCTTTGCTTTAAAACTAATATTATTTGTGTTTTCCTTTGCTTGTCTTCTCTTTGTCTATCATTCTGCCTGCTGTTTATCCAAGAGATTCCTAATATGAGGTTACATCCTTCTGCCTCCCCACCCCCAAATAGAGTACAAGATCTCTTGTACAAGTACCTCTTGTACCGTGAGTCTTCTCACAGTAACATGTAGGTGCTAGACTTTGCTTAACTTGGTAATACCATTTCCTATAAATAAATCTCCTTTATGCTAGAGTAATAAAACCGCTTTGCTAATCATTGCTGAGATCAGAGCTTTCAGGAATGTTCATACACACAAAGAAGGTCAAGACAAATAATTTTAACAGCAATCATGGAAAATTCAATAGCTAAACATCTGCTGCCTTTTCATTATATCCCTAAATGTACTACATTGAGTAGCTGCTTGATTCTGGAAGCTTGCCAAGACTCAGTGTTATGAATAAGCACCAATAAAATGAAAAAGTGCAAGGCCTAGAAATTTGCCATTGTCATATATTAGGAACTGATCTGAGAATGAATGACCTAGGCCTTCAGATTTTGTCACAAGAATGAGTAACTTGAGGACTGCTCATCATCTTCAGCACCTATTTTGGTCTCTTTGGTATCCATCTTGTGGCCCTCAGAGTACTACCAAATGTCATGGCTAAAAGCAAGATTTTTAATGTTGCTATTTTTTTTCCTTTGGGGATTGGGACAAGCTTCATTCCAAGACTGAAAATTTTGGTTTTACTTATTAAGTGATATACAGTATTTACCTCACTATCCTTGCTTCTTGGCCTCCAAAAAGGCATAACTTAATAATAATAATAATAATAATAATAATAATAATAATAATAATAATAATAATAATAATAATAATAATAATAAAAATAAAAAAAACAATAAAAACAATAATAATAGTAGCAGTAATAATGATAATCATAATCATAATACATTTTCTTCCAACTGCAAAAACCTGAAATAAACTTTGGCTACTTCAGGAGCAGCTTATTCTTGGGTCAAGCTCTTTCCCTGTACAAAACAAATCAGGGTTACAAATAGCTTTCAAAAGTGTGAATGCAGATCCTACTCCTAGATATCCTCCCTTGCTGACACTGAATGTTTACAGAATCATCAATGTTGTGTATGGAAATTGGTAGACTCCAAATAACTAAAACTGATTGGCCGAACAGGCCGCTCTCGGATTGGTCTATTAAACACCATTCCAATTGGCCCTCCTGACAGCGGGAATTCTTAAAGAGCTGACATTGGCCGCAAGCCGCGAGCAAGCCGCTATAAGAAGGGCTGCCACGGCTTGGGCAAATGTTCCGCTACAAGTCACTATACTGTTAAATAAAGAGCTGTTTGATGGAATACTGGTCTTGCGTATCTTATTATCCAAACAGAAACAGACACTGGGGCGATGAGGATCGGAGCGTCCTAGGAAGAGCGAGACTGAAAACACACAAGTCAACGCATGACTACCAAGTTACAACAACTGGGCCGTTAATCAAGTCAGACGCCCGCCACCATTCAACCCAGTGAAGAAGATGGGAATAATATTTGGGACTATTGACCATCTTATTCTGATGTTTTTAGACAAAGCCAACGGAGCTATACTAAGAGATAATACTGACCAGGGAAGAGAGCTATGCGCCTACCTTCTTCACGCATGTGTGGCCAGCCATTTTCAGAAATGCGCAAGGCGCTTAGCGCAAACGCAGGACTAAAACAGATGGCATGGCCAGAATTAAAACTGAAAGCTACGAGCCACTACGCGCTGTGCGTCTCCAATCTTATCCAAAAGACCTAATTCTATAAGTGAGATCAACGAGAAAGACGCAGAGCATTGGAGATTTCTGTAGCAGCCCTAAGAGATATCGGAGGAGCTTGCGAACTTTCAGAATATGAGTGAAGCCATGAGAAAACCACGTGCGTCCTCGATTGAAGGATGCTCAACAACTCCAAGCAAGCTGCTGTAGAGAACAGACCGAATATCACAGTGTTGAGTGCCATCGCAGAAGCCACCCACGCTGAAGCAGCCAAGAGAATCCGCAGCCCATGCCCAGATGAACATCCAAAAATTTCCAACAACGCAGAACAACCAGAGAAAAGAACGGTGGAGAGGAAGGCCCACAAAAAGCAGCCACGAGCGACTCCACACCATGAGATGCTCGACTCTCCAAGCGGACCGATGATGTCAACATAGCGCTCAGTCGGAAAGAAAATGGTGTGAAAAAAGAGGAAGTAGTGAGAATCCAGTGTGCGGTGCGGAGGCAATCACCCGCGCTCTGAATGGCAGATTCCGGTTGCCATTTCTGCCAGATTTTGTGAGAAACGGGGGAACATTGCAAAGGTCTACCAAAACAAAAGAGCTATACGTCCAAAAAGACACCGGCACGCAACCACCTCCAAATTCAAAACACCGCTGAAGTACTTCAAAAATTCTGACAATTCTTGACCGTTGACTCGCCCAAAGCCTCTGCGGAATCGAATGGTTGCGCGCCCTGGGAACTCAGATGACTGGGATCCAACAGGCATCACTGAAACAACTGGGAGAGAGCACTGCTGGAAGAGTTCTTGGAGATGTATTACGACGGATCTCTCAGCAAGACAAGGGGACTCCCAATAAACATTCAGCCTGATCTCTAAGATAGCTCCCATCAGGCTCAAGCCATAGCGCGTCCTTTGGCCTTAAAGCTGATAAATAGATGAGCAGTCTTAACAAACTCATCAGGCAAGGTAGTTAGAGCCCATCAAACCATGCCAGATGGGAAACTCCATTTGACTCCTGTCAAACCGATGGTCAGTGCGAAGATCTGTTGGGGCCTATAAGGCCACGCCTAAAGTCATGCACTCCAGCAAAACGTCATGACCCGTTCCAGTAGTTCAACATCTCCTTGCACGTTCATTAGGGGAGGAAAATTTTTAATGAAACTTTGATTCTCGCGCGCAAGCATATCAACAGCTACCAGTTGACCGCTGAAACTGCAAACCAGGCGCAGCTATAGTACATGCACAGAGGCGGCATTCAAGTGTAACAACTTCAAATTTGGTGGTTAGTGTTGCCCCAGGCAAATTTTCGCAAAGCCCCATGGAGCGCATTCTAAATGAAATAAAAGGCAGTCATTCCCTATTGTTATGATGTATTAGTATAGCAAAAATAAAACCCAATTGGACAAACTAGACTAGAGAGAAGTCTGCGAAGCATTCAGGAAGACAGGCGTAAGTTCAAAAGAGAAAAATTGTAAAGCTAGCCACCAATCAAGTCGAATTCTAGGCTACTTATAAGATGAGAGCAAGGGATACACCCTACCGAAAGAAAATAAAGGCCGATAAAAGACGCACATAACCTACAGAACAAAACAGACTACAAGTGTTCTAAGTCCCATTAATTTCGTTTATACAATGTCTTCCTGCCCAAAAGCAACTGTAGGCAGAACCAACATTACATCGACTATTAGATTAAAACTGTCTCTGGAATGAAGGGCACTTGAGAACAAGCAGGCATTCCAAAACATTAAAGACTTATTAACACCATCCAACACCATTTACACAATACAGCAATCACCCCTCACTGATGGTCACCTGTGATGCATCGCCTTTTGGAATCCGCGGCCATACTGAGCCAAAGCTTACCAGAGCGGCAGAGAAGCACCAATTCGCCTTCACTTCCAAGCTGTCAAAAATCTGAAAGGAACATACAGCCAACTTGACTGAGAAGCCCTCGCAATCATAGCAGACGTCAGAGATTCGCATGAATACCCACATGGTAGAGTATGGGAGCTAGAGAATTTTCTATTATCCACAGATCCACATACCCTGCTAGGGGATCTCTGGCAGGAACAGACCATGTCACTGAAGCATGCCTAATCGCAAGAATGATGATGGCTGGTCAGATCTCTCGCTGCGCCAATAACGCATTACATACTCATCATTCGGCCCAGGTAAAGACCATGCACCTCATGCAGATGCCTTGAGCTGTTCTCCTGTTGCCAACCCCAAAGGATACCGCAACTCCTACCCGTCGGCCCACTCTCCAGTTGAGATCTTGGCGAATCTGGCCACTAAACCACAGCGAGACGGTGCTAAATGCTACCCGGAAAGACCATGACAGCGTCAGGAACTGCCTGCATTGGGTAGTAAGGGCTGGGCGGATGCAGGACAAATGGGCAAGACTTTTAAACTTTTTCGCACCGGCAGACTGGAACTGTCCATTGAAAAAGGGCTGTATGCGGTGGGGAGACAGGGTGGTTATGTTCCAAAAAAAATTGCAGAGAAGTGTTTGTGCATGCTTGCACAAGGGACACTCAGGCGACAGTAAAAAATGAAAAGCCCTGCCAGGAGTTCGCCATGGTGGCCAGGGTCTGGACACACCCAGACATCTAGACGGTGGCAACACATCGCCAATGACTGTCCAAAAATCAAAGCGCGCTGACCCTTGTATAACAATAATGTCTCTGTTTTCATTATGGCTATTCCTTTGGATTTTTATGGCATGCTTCTTTTGTTAGATTTATGCCCTATATTTCAATAGTTTTATCTTACTGTTAGCCTGTCCAATACTAGTTGTGTTGCAGTACACT
>BHFT01037416.1:0-15268 GCA_004320025.1 Laticauda laticaudata
TTCCTTAACCTCATACCCTCAGTTACCCTTTGAAGGATAGTGAGAATGACTGGTGTATGTCTAAGGTTGTAAAAACTGTAATAATTCTTTTCTATCTGTTTCAACATGATTTCAATTTATTAAGTGCACTATTTTTTATTCTTTGCTGTCTTCTACATAGTACTACTTACAAAGAATGAAGGCTACACATTGTAGTTATAAGAGAACTATACTTGAGGTCCTGATGTATCAGCCCAGGGCTCCAACTGCAGGAATGTCTGTCTGTGTTTCCTGATAGTGCAAATATCAAAAGTGGCTTGACTGAGTAAGAGACACTGGTTTCCAGGAGAAGAAGAAAAACAACACATGTACATTTTTGGAGAGTTATCTGCCAAGAGTAACCGAGCTGAGACTGATTACTATGGAAATTAAATACAAAAACAAATATTAATTAATTAAATAAATGAATGAATGAATGAATGAATGAATGAATGAATGAATGAATGAATAATCCTCACAGACCATAAACAGTTTCCCCTGGGAATTTGGGAGGTGGTGTGTTTGTGGGTGACATAAATGTTTAGGAGAAGAAGTGCTTCCTAGATAAGGATCAGATAAAAGCAAGTTGTTGTTCAAAACTGAGTAACAGGCAGAAAAAGGACACTGCAACCATCATATATATGGACCAGCTGCCAAGCATCTGAATTTTGATCATGTGACCATGGGGATGCTGCAGTGGTTGTAAGTGTGAAAAACAGCCAACAGTTGCTTTTTTTAATGCTGTTGTAACTTTCAATGGTCACTAAGCAAACTCTTGTAAGTCGAGGACTCCCTGTACTCTAGTAGAACCCTGTTGCCCAACAAAAGGCACTTGACCTGCCCTTTATACAAATGTGACAATTTGGATGGAAAGGCCTTTCTGGCAAAATAATTCAGGTGTTTTGTGGCACTTACAGCCTTTACATGAGGAATGTGTATTCCTGTGACCACCACAACTTTTAAAATGTGTTCCATTGCCATACAACTTCTCTCATCCAGGGGTTCTGGAGATCCTTTCTCTTTGCACACCATCTCAATTATCTCTATTCCGAGCATGCCCTAGCACAGGGGTGTCAAACTCAAGGCCAGCGGGCCAAATCCAACCCACAATGAGGTCAGATCTGGCCCACATGGCCATCCTGGAAATTGTAAGGGGATCATGTTGCTTCTTCCCATTCCACATCATCCTGGGATGCTTCTCATTTGGCTGCTTTCCCTCCTTCCACTTCCTGCTGCTCCTCCTCCTCCTCCTTCAGACCAAAGCTGTGCTTTTCATCTGTCCATTGCAGCATAATGCCCGGGATTTACTTTGACCATGGTGGGGTAATCCCCATTCATGGCACAGCGGTGAAGGTGGAAGGCAATCCCCCCACCAGACCAGACCAGCCTTCCAGGAGTGGGGTGGGCCAAGCAGTTGAAAACACATTGCCTGTACCTGCCCCGCCCCCTGCCTCACCTCATCTTCTCCCCCAGGACCAGCCTCCCACACCCCATCACACCCATCGGAGACTCCTGGATTCCCTCTCGATTGCTGCCCGGCCACTACAGGTATCATCCATGTGAGCCACAGCAAGCTGGCTATGAGGCTGGGTCATGCCCAGTTGGCAGCGACCACCCGGCCACAACCCTTCTCCCCCCCAGCCGCAGAGGACAACCACAAAGATGATCCGGCCTTAATGAAATCGACTTTGCTCTAGCAACATTAAGAATCAGGGCTTATACTTTCTACCCCAATTTCCTACTAAACACTGCGAAGCTTCTAAGCCTTCAATTTCTACTGGATTCTTAGAGTAGCTGGTTTGCCTATTAAAATATGTAAGTTACTAAGTCATATTATGTGTATAATAACAAGAACAAATTCTGAATAGGGCTGTTTTATTATTTCAAAAGAACCTCAAAGTCCAAGAAGAGGCTCCAAATCTTTACAGATCCTGTCTTTAGATATAGAGGATTGGTCAATCCTGCANTACAGATCCTGTCTTTAGATATAGAGGATTGGTCAATCCTGCAATAACAGACAGAGGAAGTCATTTCACTTCCAAATTTTGGAAGGCCCTCTTGCACTTAATGAATATAAACATTAATTTGTCATCCATGCATCGATGATCCAGCATGCAAGGGACAAGCTGAAGGTGTGGCTATCTACAAATTCACAACATCCATGAGAACTTCCAAGAAATGTGCCTTAAAAGTTATTGATTGTTTATTAGCAATTTTTGTCAGCTTCAATGAAAGTTCACTCTGTGTTCCACTGGCATTTTCTTTTGAAAGTGGCTGCTCCTTGCATTCACAGACCACTCCTCTTCCCCATTCTAACAAACAAGGAGGAAGAATAGGAGTTGGGAGTTGTGTTACACGATAGGCAAAAGGCAAATGGGTCAAATCCTAGAAAGGCTATCCAGAATCAGAAAGAAGGCAGCAATTGGATGTCCACGTTCCATTGTGGCTACAATGCTGTCACAACCAATATCCCTGCAAACCTGGCCTTGCAGGAGTTAGCTGGTAATCAAGATGAGCAGGAAGAGTTCATCTTTGAGGTGGAGGGACCCTCAGGAAGAGCAAGAGACAGAGTAAGGGGTAGTGTACCTGCTCCTTCCACACAAGGCACAGAAGTGCAAAACAGATTCACGAGGGAGGGGCAGCTGTCACATAAACGGGAAGAGAAAATTTAAGGATGCCACCTGTGATCCTGAGCACATACATTTTTAAAAAGTTTGCAGCCCAGAGTCAATTAGTTGAGTGACTGCTGTAGAAATTAAACTATCAAAACAAATAAATAAAAGTAATGACATTTCATTCTCACAGCCCACAATCAGTTTCCCCTGGGAATTTGGGGCAGGGGAGATGAGGGGGACATAATGGTATGTGTCAGAATGATCTTGGAAAATGGGGGGAAGAAGAGCTTCCTTGCTGAGGATCAGATAAATGCCAGGGGAAGCCCATAGAGGAATCACGGGCAGAAAGAGATTCACTCTAAATTATCAGGTGGTTAAAATGAAACAGTGGGAAATTTGTACTTTTGTACTTACAAGAGTTCTCTTTATGTAACCTTACAGTAAAGCAGAATAAGCTCACCATTTTATCCCTGTTTGGTTTTCTTGGGGTTGGGGGGAATTTACATCAGGCCAAAGTCAAAAGGTTTCAGAAGGAAAAGCACAGAGAGTCTGGGTAACCAATCAGTTGTTGCCAATGGAGAGGCTTCAGCTGTTTGTTCTCCTGAAATAGAAGCAACCCTTTTTCTCGTTGCCCCTTGAAGAAAAGCACCTTTCGGACGACCATGACCTGGATGACTGAAAATCTCTTCATGGTCATTAGATATGTTCTCAGTGTTGCAATTACATGAATGAATGATTGACTTTAGAAGTCAATAAACTTCTAAAAATTTTTTCCCAGAACTCACTGTTCTGTAATATTCCTGTTCAGTCCTTGGAGTAACCATTTTGGGATGTGAGCATTATTCCAGTTTTGGGGTACTGGATCTTGGTGTTCTAACCACATGAATGCTCAGGTCTAGTTCCCTGTTGAATAATCTATAAAATGGCTGAATTCAGCACTGGATCCTTACTTCCATCACCATGATGCATTTCAGCTACATAATCCTCGCTTTTGGACTGCTCATTTTTGCCTTTCATGATGCCATTTCTCAAGGTAGGTAGATAAGATCTTCTTTTCTCTACATCACTTCATACAATCTCCTTGCAACCTCTCCTTTCTCTTCCAAGCCATGAGTAAGAACAGACTTGGTGGAGGAGCTCCCAGAATAGTATATTGCCTTTAGGAAGCCCAAAACAGAATAAAAGTCTCTTTTCTGCAATATTTCACTCACCTCTATAGCAATAGTACTTTGCACTTATATAACCACTCCACAATACTTTAGCAGCATTCTCTGAACTCTTTACAGAGTCATCAGTTTGCCCCCAACAATATACACCCTCATTTTACCAACCTCAGAAGGATGGAAATCTGAGTAAAGGTAGAGTTCAGTCAACACAAACCTTCTTAGTTCAGAGCTAAACATTATGTAATGTGAGCATTTTAAGGAGTTGGAGACCCTGACATAGTATAAAAAGACACAATTAAAATCTTTCTTGCATTCCTAGTATTAGCTTTCCAATGAAGAAGACATTATTCCAAAAACTACAGCTGCTGTTTTTGTACATTGACGAGGAGCAACAGATGCAGAGCAATGTATTTGGGCACTGCAATATAAACAGGATATGAATTTTCCCACCCTAAGCAGACACAACAAAGATTTAAGTCTGGGTGAAGAAAGGTACACGTGAAATCTTTGGAAGAGGCCAATCCCACTCCCAAATCGCCCCCAACAATATACATTCTCATTTTACCAACCTCAGAAGGATGGAAGACTGAGTAAACCTTAAGTTCAGTCAACACGAACCTTCTTAGTTCAGTGGTAACCATTATGGAATGAGAGCATTTTAAGGAATTGGAGACCCTGACATAGTGTAAAAAGACACAACTAAAAACTATGAAGAAGACATTATTCCAAAAGCTACATAAGAAAACATATAAATTTTCCCACCCTAAGCAGACAGGACAAACATTTAAGTCTGGGTGAAGAAAGGTATACGTGAAATCTTTGGAAGAGGCCAATCCCACTCCCAAATTCCAGGTGTCCCTCCCCTCAGTATTGAATGTCCAGCTCCAGAAGAGGCTTTTACTTCAGTCTGCTAGAGTACAATCCTTAACCCTCAAGCAAATGGCAGGAAATCTCTCCCTGACCATTTTGTCAGTCCACCTCAAAAGACTGGAATCAAAGCAATGGGGTGGTGGTGGTGGTGGCTGGTAGCTCTTCATCGGGGTGCAGGAGCTTGCATTGTCCAAGGTGCACCTCAGTTGCTTGAAGGGCTTCCAACAGCAATTGGCAAAGACTCAAAATGCAGTGTTCTCACTATAGTTGGGAAGGCAATGTATTTTCACTTCCTCTGGAGTTTCGGGAGGATTTGTCTTTATCTACTTTTCGAATAGATTCTGAAATATTTGGAGTCATGCAAATAACTTCAGCGTTTCCTTAAGAAGGACAGTCTGTCTTATTTTGTTCTTTTCAGTTTCCCATGTATCTCCAGAGATATGTAATCTTCCCCGAAAAATAGGAAGGTGCAAAGCTTCGTTCCTTCGTTTTTATTTCAACACAGCAACTGGGAAGTGTGAGAGATTCTTTTATGGTGGGTGTGGAGGAAATAAAAACAACTTCATGTCATTTTGTCAATGCAGAGCTACATGTCAACATTCTGGTAAGGAAGAAATTTAAATCTTTGCCTTGGCACACCATTAAAACAAACGGCATGTTAGTCTTGTCCATCAGTCAATGATCTGAAAACTCTTTAGTCCTAAAGTTAATTTAATCTCAGTTCAGCACTCTGGGCCCTGGACTGGTGAAGAGTTTATCAATGGGCGCAATCAGGAAATCTTTTAAAATAGTAAAAATGCAAAAAGATATTTCATAAAGAAGTGCCATAAAGTTAGCTTTCTTGTTTCTACTGTTTTTCTTGCAAAGAGTTGTGTGAGTATGTATAAAGCGGATCACCTTAGAATTGAGTAAAATATGGTAGAATCAAAGGAAATTATATATTCCTCACAGGAAATGTCAGATCTGTAACACATGTAATGCCTGGAGATGCTTTTCTTTGTCCAGAAAGCCTGGCCATCATCCTCCATGAAGGAAATTATGTGATATATACCCTTAAAATATATATGTTTTAATGTATTCTGGAAAAATGGTGCTACTTTGTACCTAAGTGGCAATGAATTTTACTACAGTGCTTGAAGTGAGACTTCCATCTATGTGGATCCGGCTGTAGACTGGGACGACTGGACTTTTTGCCAAGTTATTCACTTTTGGGAATTCTCTGGCTCTCTCTCAAAATCACAGACCCTGGCATCTTTTGAGTATCTTGGCATCTATCGGTATCTGTCATCCTATTTCCTCCACTTGCGCTGTTCTCCTTTGTTTGTGAGGGATCCATAATTCTTGCTAGTTATCTAAATTAGAGAGACCTTATTTTGATTCCTAGATTAGAGAGACCTAAATTAGAGACGACTTATTTGATTTCTAGAAAGACAATGAAAAGTCAGTTTTGGAACCACTTCTTTCCTGCTTGTGAAGCCATGGCATCCAGAGGTTGGTTCAGCCAGGTTCTGACAGGTTCTGGAGAAATGGTGGCGGAAATTAGTTAGATAGTTTGGAGAACCTATAAAATATCCACCTCTGACTTGCCCACCCCCATCTATTCTCTGCCTCCTCACTCGCAGCTGATCAGAGTCCAGCTGATCTTGCTGGGTCTTCTTTGGTTGCCCTGCACAGAGGAGAATGGAGCTGCCAAAGCAGCGTTAGCAGGGTGGGCGAGGGAATGGGGACTTTTGCAGAAATCCTTCCCTTGGAGGTTGGGGAAAAACCATTGCTTTCCCTGCTGTTGAAGCATGGCATCATATAATGATCAGGACATCACAATGTGAATAAAATAAGGAAATAAAAGAAAAATGGAGGGACCGATAATCAACCAGAAAACACAACTAAATCCATACCTCATTCTGCCTTATGTTCAATTTTCCCGCGTAGGAGGTGGGTCCCCTACCAAGTTCAAGGCAGGCAGACTAAGGAACCAGTGACATACTTGACTCTTCTACTGCTGACAATTTGATTTTGATTCTGTCTCCTTTCCAGGATAACATTGACTCCAATTCCTGATTTCAATGATGGGATTGTTTGACAGATGGAGTGGATTCAACAGCTGAGGAAGGAATCCAAACTTCCATGGAGTCTCCCACAGAAACATATTGCATGCATCTGATTCTAAGCATACTCTTAAATAAACCTACAAATCCTTGGAATGTTCTGTCTTGTAACTATTATTTGCAAAGCTCCTCATATTCAGTCAGGCCTTTTATATCAGATACATGGAATGTTGAAATGTGTTTTATTGTACAAGAGAATACTGAGCATCAGACCTGGCAGGGAATAAAGGAATTGGAGTATGGGAGTCAATGGGAAACTTCCTATCACTCTTACTGACCACATACAGATTCCAACATTTAGCTGTAATAATTCTTTTCTATCTGTTTCAACATGATTTCAATTTATTAAGTACACTATTTTTTTACTCTTTGATATGTTCTACGTAGTACTATTTACACAGAATGAAGGCTACAAACTGTAGTTATAGGAGAACTGTACTCAAGGTCCCTACATATCAACCCAGGGTTCCAACTGCAAGAATGTCTATCTATATTTCCTTGCATTATCAAAAGTGGCTTGACTGAGTACAAGACAATGGTTTTCAACAGCAGAACCTATTTTACTGCCTGCTCATTCAGACTTGTTCACTTTGTGGTTTCCAGATGCCTCTCACCCAAATACATTTTCCAACTGCACAAACAGTTGTGCATATCCACATACAATGTGGACTCCCTCCACACCCAAGAATGTTGATATTAAATTGAATAGATAATGGAAAGTTCCTCCTTCATCAATTAGAAAATTGAGTTTAGAATCTGTTCCTGCGATAGATGACCAGGGATACATAAAATAGTACTTCCTTTTTTCCTTTATTCCCAGTGACATCATAGTTTTGGGATAAGCAAGATAAATATGGAGAAGTCTCAGAAGAGTGTTCCATTTTTATGAATGGCATTTAGGTAAATGAGCAATAAGGACACCTTTTGGGATAAGAAAAGTGTAAGAGACTGAGTAACAGGTAACATATCTGTTCCTTCCACAGTAGATGTGACCAAGATCAAGAGATTCCCAAGGGAGGGCCAGGTGTCCCATAAACTGGAGATAATTTATGATCCTGAGCATTTACCAGAGGAGAAAGAAAATAACACACATATATTTTAGAAGAGTTCTCAGTCCAGAATCACCTAGCTGAGATGTAATGCTATGAAAATTAAATAGAAAAATAAACAAATAAAAATAATAAAATAATAAATAAATCTCACAGGCCATAACCAGTTTCCCCTGAGAACTTGGAAGGTGGGGTGTGTGAGGGTGACATAACAGTGTATGTGAATGAAGTTGGGAAATGAGGAGAAGTCCTTCCTAGCTAAGGTAGAGATCAAAGCAAGTTTTGTTCAAAACTGAATAGTAGACAGAAAAAGAAACTTAGAAGAGATTCATGTTAACCTATCAGGTAGTTAAAATGAGATAGTGGGAGTTTTGTACTTTCAGACTCTCATGATTCTGTTAATGCAGCCTCAAAAGAAAACAGAATAAGCTCACTATTTTCCCCATCTCGTTTATTTGGGGGGCTTACATCAGGCCAGAGTCAAAGTCGCAAGGCTTCAAGTCAGGAGGCAGGGCACACGGAGTCTGGGGAAACAATCGGTTGCTGCCAATGGAGAGGCCTGAACCCACTGCTCTTCTTAAATAGAAGCAGCCCCAGGGTTGCTTCTTTGGAAGGNTACTTTGTTATATGGAACTGAAAGTCGGGGAGCTCAGCAGGAAGACCCCAGGAAGCAAAACACATGGAAAAGGGGTGTGTAAACTATGTTTGTGGTAGAGGAACAGGGTCAAATCTTTGTGGGGTGTAATGAATACAAAAGTGAATGAAAGTGATTCAGTCTAGAAGAGTAAATAAATAGGAATCAAATTGCAAAACAAGTAAATGGAGAAAATCTGAATAATTAACAAGGAAGGCAAAGATTTAGAGTTGTGGCTGTATTAGCGGAGTGTCTGGAAAGTGATTAGACACTTTTGTTGTGTAAATACACAGCTGAGTATGGAGATGGTAAAAACAAGGATGGTTTGCAAGGATAGAAAGATACAGAGCGAGGAGAGATGGTCATTCTAATTTTTCCCCTTTTGATCTCTTTCCTCATTGCTTCAATTTAATTAAGGTACATTTTGTTATTCATTTGTTATGCTCGATGCAGTCCTACTTATGGGTGACTGGTGGAACTGTACCCATGGTCCCTATGTATGATCACCTTGTTCCAACCACATGAATGACTTCAGAAGTCAATAAACTGAATTTTACTGATTTTTAATAACACATTTCTCATTATTCCTGGTTGATCTTTGGAGTAACCATTTGGTGATATGAGCATTATTCAAATTTTGGGGAATGGGACATTGGTGTTCCAAGTACTTGAATGCCCATGTTTATTTCCCTGTTGGATAAAATATAAAATGGCTCAACTCAGCATTGGATCTTTATTTCTATCACTGTGGTGCATTTCAGCTATATAATCCTCACTTTTGGAGTGTTCGTTTTCGGCTTTTAGGATGCTTCTTCTCAAAGTAGGTAGATAAGACCTTCTTTTCTCTGCACAGCTACATGCAATCTGCTTGGCACCGCCCCTTCCTCTCCCAAGACATGATCACAGTCAGAACAGACTTGATGGTGGAGGAGCCCCCAGAATATTATATTGCTCTTATGAATAAAACAGAATAAAAGTCCAATTTCTGCAGTATTCTCTGTCGGTCCATAGTTCTGGGGCGATCATTTTGGGATGTGAGCATTATTCAAATTTTAGGGAAGTTGAGATCCTGATACAGAACAAAAAGACTAAATGAAATCTGAGTAGTATGTTTATTGCATTTCCATCTATCAACCTTCCTATGAACAATGTATTCTTCCTAAAACTTTCTATTATCTTTTGTTCATCAACAAAGAACAATAAATGCAGTACAATGTCTTTGAGCACTTGAATATAAACAACATATGAATCTTCCCACACTAAATGGACACCGCAAAGATTTAAACCTGGGTGAAAAGGAAGTACATGTCTTGGTGACACCACACTTGGAAGTTTGCATCCTGTTTTGGTTGTCAGGGTGCAAAAATGATGTTGGGATTTTAGAATGAATGCATAGAAGAGCACCAAAGATGATTAGGGGACTGGAGGCTAAAACATAAAAAAATGGCTGCTGGAATTTGGTATGTGTAGCTTAATGAAAAACAGGAGCAGGGTTGATATGATAGCAGTGTTCCAATATCTGGGACCACCACAAAGAAGAGGGAGTCAAGCTATTCTCCAAAGCACCTGAAGGCAGGATAAGAAACAATGAATGAAAACTAATCAAGGGTGGAACCAAATGGAAGGACAGCTCTCCCTGACCATTTTCTCAGTCCATCCCATAAGTCTGGGATCTCACCAATGGAGGTTTGCAAGCCCTGTGCTTCTTCTTAGGGATGGAGGAGCTTGCATTGTCCACATGGGTACTTCAGTTCCTTGGAGGGTTTCAAATGGCAATGGGTCAAAATGGAGTGTCTCATTGTGAGAGGGGATGGAGTGTTTCACTTTCTCTGAGGTTTAGGGAGGTTTTCTCAGGATCTATTTTTCCAATATTTGCTCCAATGTTCATTTTGAACTGTACTCTGGAGTCAGAATGCAGTATATTTTCATATGATGATCTCCTGGGGTTCCTTAAGAGGGACAGTCTGTTTTATTTTCTTCTTTTCACATGTATCTCCAGAGATATGTCAACTTCCCAAAGCTGTAGAATGGTGCAAACTTCATTTCTTCATTTTTATTTCAATGCAGTAACAGGGAACTGCGAGAAATTCTTTTACGGTGGATGTATGGGAAATGAAAACAACTTCTTCACTTTGGGTCAATGCAGAGCTCCATGTCAATGTTCTGGTAAGGAAGAAATTTTAATCTTTGCCCCAGCACAGCATTAAAAGAAATGGCATTTTAATCTTGTCCATCAATCAATGATTTGAAAACTCTTTCATCCTAAAGATAATTTAATCTCAGTTCTGCAATCCAGGCCCTAGAGTAGTTGGGAGTTTATCAATGGGTGCAATCTGCAAAATCAGGAAAAAAATTAAAATGACAAAAATGTAAAAATAAATTTCGTAAAAGCAGTTTACCATGAGTGATGTTGAATTGCCCATGCCCAGAAGGCAGAGCTGACGTCGCAGCGACACGACAAACTTTCTGGATAATATATCCAGGATATATTATCTATATCCTGGCTGCTGGGTGATCCAGCTGGACCTAAATCGTCCTGGAGGGATGACAGTTGAAGAAAGCACCCTCTGCTGATCTCGGGGAGACCACACACTCCCTGGTAGTTCCAGAGAAAGCCTTTGAACTGGCAGCAGAGGAAAGCGGCCATCGCGAGCTGCGAAAAGGCCGCGACAGTTACCAGAAGAATGAAGAGTTTGAAGGTATGATCGTACTGGGGGAGAAAAACTATTTTAAGATATTGAGAAAGAGCCTCCTAGGGAATAGTGGGTTGAAAAGAGAGACCCAAAGTTAGAGGTGGAAGTTCCTTTTTTTTCACCTCTGGAAGAAAAGCAGCAAGGAAAGCTTTTTGGAATTAATTGAAAGTGGAAGTAACTAACCACAGATTTATTGAAAAGACAAAGGGACTGAAAACAGGATTGGATTTATTGGAGTAATTATAACATTGGATTGACAATTAGACTTTCTCCTTTATTTTTTCTTCTTCTATATGTAATTATAAAATACAAAGATTTAAAAACTTTCCTGGAATAGCATAAAGAAAAGAAAGAGAAAGCAGAGCAACAGTGCCACCTAAAGGCCATAGTGAAAATAGAAGACAAAAGAGGGAAGGGGAAAAAATAGATGGAAAATATATGACCTTGACTGTATGAGAAAGAGAAGATAAATTATTTTGACTGGTGAACAAGATACAGAGTGAAAGGGCATTGGTACTTACCTGATACTCCCATTCCCTGTAAGTTGTGAAGAGCAACCAGTTGTGGGAGGTGCTTCAGTGTGGAACCTTTGTCATAAACAGTGTAGTCTTGGAACTTAATAAAAAAGACAACTGTGAAATGAATATCAAAGTCTTCCCTCCCTCTTGGATTATCAGATTTTTGTTTTCCTTTTTCCTTTTTCATGTACTTTTAAATCAGCTCTGCAAACTCTCTTTTTGGAACTATAATAACTGATGCTCACATTTGTAGGGTCAGAGAACCAATTTGGATGGTAACGTGCTATCTGGTTTGTACTTTAAATATTTCATCAATATTAGCCAACAATTTTTGTTTAGTCACCTCCAAAAGCCCTGCTAACATTTCTGCCATTATCTCTGCTAAATTTTCTCCCCTTTCTTCCTCCATATTCTGGAATCTTAATAATTGGCTCGATCCATTTCTAACAAAATTATTACTTTTTCTTTATCCTGACCAGCCAATGTCAATCTGTAAGCAAGTTATCCTACCCTCTTTTCTGTTGTGTCTATTCTCTCTTCTATTTTTTTCATACATTCTTCATTTTGTATCATCATTTGTTGTATGTTTTCTATTTTCTCTTCTACATTCCCTACTTTCTCTTCTACTCTCCCATTTGTTCTTGTACAGCTTGTATCGATGCTTTTATCTCTGTTTGCATTGTGACGGCCTTCTCCTGTTGTAATATCAAATGCAGAGTTCTCTATCCAGTGGGGCTAGAAGCAGCAGAGGAGGAGGTAGATAATGGTGCAGCTGTTGTTTTCTTCATCTTGAAGTGTTTAATTTTATAATCCACAAACAGGAGAAGAAAAGTTCAATTGTACCCAAAAAGGAAGTGTAATTGTAAATTTAGTCCAAACCCAAATTCACTTTTCTTCAGGTTCTTGTCACCTTAATCCAAGTCTTTTAATAATAAAAAGGACAAAAAAAAAGAAAAAAGGAAAAAATGTTATAAGGAAAAAAGATACAGAAAAGAAGGGTGGAACTATATATATATATATGGTATTCAGCTTTGTTCAGGTATTTTCCCACGTCATCATAGTTGTGCTTTTAAAGTTGTGGCAACATTTTGGCAGAATCTCATCTGCCATCACTGCTATTTGACGTTCGTCAATACAAAATACAAATACGAAAAAAATACAAATACAATACGAACTCAATTCACTAAACTAAAACGGCTGTGAATAGCCTGAACCCACAGACGACACTCAACTGCAAAAGCCAACTGATGGCAGATGAGAATCTGCTTGTGAAACATTGCTACAACCTTTTAAAAAGCATACAACTACAATGAGATCATTATTATATTAGTATTCGTGATTTTCCACGAGTACATGGTATGTAGGTCTAGGGTGTGGTTCAAGGTCTTTTTTCCGTGTTTGTAAGCATTAAGAGTATATCATATGGTTTGACTTTTCAAGCGAGAGCTTCCCATCGCCATCCTCAGGCTTGCGTGCTTTCGTTCTTCGTGCAGTTGCCAAGCAGTGTGGTGTTATCGGAGCTTTGCTTGTCGTCTCCTTTATATATAATGGGTGGTGGCGGCGCTGGTGTGCTTGGGCTCTGGTTTGGCTGTGGGCTGGCTGTCTTCTTGAATTTGGTTTATGGTTGAATGTTGATTAATATGGGCTGTGGGTGATGGCCTTGTGGAGTTTTTTTGTGAGAATATCCCTGGATCTTGTTGCTTGTAATTCTCCTGGGTCCCGTTTGTTTTTGTAGTGACTCTTTTTTTCCATTAGCCTCTCCTGTTTTTTTAATTTTGGTTTGGGTAAATGGGTTGTTTGTAGTGAAATGCGCTTGTGTCGAAGTTCTTGTTTTGTGGTATTCCTGAGTCCTGCATTGGTGGTCATTTTATGTTTTGAATCTCTTTCCATTAGCCTCCTGTGTTGGTAGTACTGCTTGTTGCTCAATTTAGCTCGATAACCTGTGTCGAGATTTATTAGTCGCTATATGTAACGATGTGGCATTTCTATACCTTGGTTTTGCTGTGATTATCCTGCGTGTCCATTTTGCGCCTCGCTGTGTCTCGTATTCTACAGCTCCTTTGAGTTTCTATTGCACTGTGTACTGGTTTATATTTTCCTGAGTCTTTCTGATCGCTGCTGACAGTTCTACTTGACTGCGGAACGTGGCTTGGTGATTGGCATTTCTGCGGCTTTAGTTTGGTCTTTCAAGTTTGGGCCTGTCGTGTCTTGTTCTCTGGTGTTGTGTCTATTTCCGCTTGATCGCGGCGCTCGACTATATACAGATGCAGCTCCGTGCACTCCAATTGTCTTCGCTTATTTCTGGCGTAGTGTGGTTGTCCATATCATTTAAGATGGCTTGGGCCTGGGTCTGATGAGAGGGGGCGGCTGGGTGTCCTGTTGTTCGTTCTTGGGTTCTGGTTGCTTGGTTTTCATGGCTGGAGGACTGCGTATGGGATTTCGATGAGGCTAGCTTCCAGATGTCCTGGTACGTGATGTGCATGGTATTGTCCCGTTTATTCATGTTATGGCTGTTGTAATCTTGTCTCGTATGCGCTTCCCTGACATTATTCCTCTCTCGGACGTGCTTCAGAACTGAATTGGTCATACTAACTTGTTCTCTCTCTCTCTTCTCTGTTAATTATATTTCATGTCCTGTGACCTTTTACAGGGGCTTGTGAAGATGGAGGATTTGTATTTTTTCTCTTCTGACTGTGTTGTGTTTCTGTTTCTTCTTATGATTGTCATTATTTCTCCTGTTGAGTTCTGTCCAATGTATGTGGCTGTTCTTTTTTTGCAATTGTTACATGGTATTTCATAAACTTCCTTGGTTTTCTAGTCTAGATCTTTTTGTCTGTGTGTTTGGTCTTAGTGGTGTTTGATCTATTTTTGGTCTGTTTGTTCTCGTAATGATCTGTTCCTGATATTATTTGTTTTGTGGAGAATGTCTGATTTTTTGTTCTGGTGGTGCCTTTGATTTAGAGGATGGTGATGTTTGATATCCATTGTTTTGTATCTATTACTGTCTTGGTGGTTTGGGAGGTAACTTCTTTTTGGAATATTTGTATTTGATTTGATAGTATTCTTTGGAATCCGATTGAAATTAATACGTAGTGAAGTTTAGTGCGTGTAGCTCTCTTCTTCTCATGGTTACTTATATAAGTCCTCTTGGTGTCTCAGCTAGGCGCATTGGTTCTTTGGATAGTATGATGTTGTTCTTTGTGTACCTATTCCGGAACACTTTTCTTTGTATCTGTTTTGCTAGTATACCCTTAGGTTGGTGATGCGATGATCCTCTGCTGCCATCAGTTTATAAGTTTGCAGCCGACGGTTGGTATGTTGTATATTTTCTTATCCATGGTGTAGATGCGTGAATCGCTGACGTCCTAGCAGCGCAAGACCATATTTTGCTCTTTTATCGTAAGTTGATGATGTCTCGCAAAGCGGACAGCTATCTCTCGTTACCGGGTTTTCCGCCAATACATGTGATGTCCCTGTCTAATATAGCAGTAGCCATACTATGTATGTGGGTGTAGGATTGTTAGAGCTAGTGCGAGGTGATAGTCTGTCGAGTTTTTTCTATTCTCCATTGTGGCCAAGCACTCTTACTCTTCTATCCTT
>BHFT01037417.1:0-13415 GCA_004320025.1 Laticauda laticaudata
ATGAACATCCGTTTAACATCCCCGCTACATACTACCCACATCTGTTCTTTTCCGTTCTGTTTATGCAAATTTTCGCCCATTTTTGGAGTGGATGAAAACGGATGGAGCCACCCCCGAAATTTTGCTTGTCTGCTGTGTCCTTTATGCATACGTTTTGCATCCATTGGCCAGTGGGACCGGGCCTTAAATCTCTTTCCCATCCCCTTTACAGTCAAGAGATTAGGGACGGTTTCTCCTCAGTAATTAGCTCCCTTGAAATCACAAGAGAGAACAGCTTTCAATGTTTACATTTCTAAGGAACTTGATATACTTAAAACAGTTTATTGATTAAGATGTTTGCTTGCATGAAGTTTTTAAATATGTATTTTTAAATATTTAAAACCTATAGCCTTTGGGTGAACAATAAACTCAATTCCTACACAGGAACAGAAGTCCTTTGTAAGTTTCTTTCTTTCTTTTTAGGACTGAAAATACAAAACCTTGCTTCTAACCCTGTCTGATAGCATTGAGAATTAGTCTTCTTTAGGGAAACATGGAGGAAGGAAATATCAACTGAGTTTCAGGTTAGAATGTATATTTAACATTTATCGGGCGAACCAGTACCAAAAAAAAAAACCAGTTTGGTTGAACCAGTACTTCTTTCTTTTCCTGACAATCAGCTGTTCTGACAATCAGCTGTGCCAGCATCCTCCTTGCTTTCTCACTGCTTCTCCCAGGCTTCCCTGAGGCCCAGGAGGCAAAAAAGCAGAGTGGGGGGGGGGTGCTGCAAAAAAAAACCCTTACCCAGTCACACCCACCCAGTCACATGGCCATGCCCACTTAGCCACTCCCACCCAGCCATGCCCACAGAACAAGTAGTACAAATATTTGCATCCCACCCCTGCCCTGCAGTATCGAGAAAATCTTATCATGTGAAAATATGTTCTTGAAAAGAATTTCCTCAATTTTGTGCCATGATTATTATCATGCAGAGAAGAATCCTTGTCATAAAGCCACGTAGCAAGACATATATTCCAATAAGTTCCTGGAAAGAGGGCAGAGTATCTGTATCCCCGGAGTGTAATTATCTCAATAAATAATAGTCCAGTTAGGAGATCACCTGCCCTAATGCAAGGCTGAGATGCAATCCAGAGATTATAGTACTTCTGCCTGTGAAACAAATGAAGAGAACCAGCCTCTCACCCTTTGCAAAACCTACTAATTGGTACACAAAACAAAGCACTCAGTACGCTGTCTCGGTCTGCATGCTTATAGAAGAAAGCTGTTCTAGCATATCAAAGAGGCTGTTGGAGATTTGGAGGCTCACACTTTCGCTGTTCAGGGATGAGCAGCCTTCCCTCTGCACGAATTCATGCCAAAGTTTACAAAAATTTGGAACCAGCTGTAAAATACACAGAAGACAACAAACATTATTAGCTTGTGCAAAGATACATTCCACCCAAAAAACAAATGTTATTGATTAGGGATGAGTTTGACTCTCTAGTCTAGGAGAATGGCAAAAAGAAAATGAAAATGGTTTCACTGCCAGTGGCTTTCCTGCTCAGAAATGGGAGAGCTCAGGAAAAAAAGAAAAAAGAAACAGGACTGTTTTCTCAATTAGCCACAGATTAGTATTAGCTATTCTGGGATTAAGGAGAAAGAGCAGAGAGTCCAAGAATGCAAGACAACAGCTTACATGCTCCTGAATGAATGAGTTCGGAAGTACAGTTGAATCATCTCTCCTTCCATGAAGGACAAATACAGAAATGAGTGATGCACAACTGAACAAAAAAAATGTTCATCAGCAAGTATGATTGGAAGAACAGGGAAGGTATCCTAACTTGGGTTGTATCTCCCACTCACTCGGGCAGCAAGAGCTAAATGTTCTTATCTAGTCCTGTAAGGCAGCGGGAATTCAGAAAGAGACCAAAAACCACATTGCTCTGCAAATGTCACTCTATTGATGAAGATGCTCAAGGTGGCTTATTGCTATGAAGGGGCAGAAATATCCACAGGGTGGTAGCAGCTTGGACCTTCCAGCATGAGCCAAACAAGCTGGCATCCACCTAGTGATTGAGACCTTGCAGAGCAGTGGTGGGATTCAGATTTTTTACCACCGGTTCGGTGGACGTGGCTTGGTGGGCGTGTTTTGTGTGCGCACCAAACACACACTTTGTGCAGGTGCAGAGGTGTTCCAGCTCATCTCCTACAAGCCTACACACCCCCTGTCGCTTCAGCTGTGCCACACAATACAGCTGTGCTTCAAAAGCAGGTGAGTATGGCAGCCCAGGTGGGCAGGTGGGCCCAACAGCAGAACTACATAGAGAACTGGGTCTGTCTCCGCTGCTCATCGGTGCTACCGGCTGGAGCAGAACCAGGCTGAACCGGTAGAACACTACCACTGTTGCAGAGAGAGGAAACTTGTGGAAAAGGGATAAAGGTGTTAAGAGACGAGCCTTATTTCCCTAAGCAGAATCCAGTAGCTTTGGGGAAACCTAGGTTATATGTAACTGGTGCTGGTGTACCAACAAAGAATACACTGGAGGGAAGATTTCAAAGGGCTCCCTATTCAAGGAGAATTTGTCCCTGTGGATCTTGGAAGGAAGAAAACTCGCACCCATGTCCTCTTAAGGTACCCTATGATACCCCAAGATACTGTCTAATTGCTCTAATCATTTCCAAATACTCGGATTACAAAATAACATTTTATGTTGATTATCATTTAAAGAATGCTAACCCTTCACTCACTGATTGGGTGGCAAAATATTTTCTCCATGTTATACAATTGTACCACATTTTTAATTAGATATGCTGCTTATCGCCCTATTACTATCTTTTTCTGTTCTCCAATAACTCATTGCTGCATTAAACTTTCTCTTTTTATGGTACTCTTTTATTGTAAAGGCTAGAAAAGACTGTAATAAAGATAAACAACCTGTACAAGAGACAGATATATAAAATATTTACAGAGGACCTAACAAAATATTTCCCTGTTAAATAAAGCTGCCCATGATCAATATTATAGAAAGCCCCCGCCCTTTTTTTTTCCCCTCCCAGAGAAGAATCTGGTGTGCACTGAATGGAAGATTCAAAAGGATGGCACATCAGGATTTTTAGAGAAAAAAACAGGAAGAGGAAAGAAGAGAGTGAGGTTTGATGTATTGAGGGTCTCCTGAAACCTGAAAATATAGACAAGCCAACATTTTAAAATGTTGGGTTACTGACACTTGATTTATTTCTATTTGGCATCTGAAGAACTGAAACCCTCATGGCAAGATTTCCCTTCTTTACCTGGTATACCTCCTGCCCCTGGAGCAATTTTGCAAATCCAACTGGAAGGTAACTGTGCCATAATCTACAGTCTGTAGGGCTTGGTGTTCAAATCCAGACATGCAGCTGTAGCAAGCTCAGATCTGAATGAAGTTGGACTTCCTGGCTGAAGAAATCTGATCTAGAGGGGACTGTATTTGTGATCTTGCATACTCAAAAGCAGCTTTTGGAGACAGAGTCTCAAATGCTGCCCAGTTTTAGTTCTTAGGGCTCATCCACATAACCACTTGGCTATGCTTTCCTTCCATCCAGGCATACGGAGGAAATCATGCTGGGGTGGCAATGGACTGAAGTCCACTACTGTGATCCCTCTGAAGACAGAATCCACCTTGAACAATCTTCAGAAAGTTTCCTGACACCGATATCCTTACCTTCACCAAGATCAGTTTGGACTCCTTAGGTTTGGAAGCAGTAAACCGCTGTCCAAAGCAGAGGTAAATGGTATAGTCAGGAGACGAGCGTCTTTGACCATCCCGGAAGTCAGCCAGTTCTATTAAAGAGAAAAGTCCAGGATTCATAGCTATTTAAGCCAATATTTGGATTCATAAACAGAAAAACAGGGCAAATCAATACAATAAAATCTAAGGTTATTTTGCGTCAGAAAGAAGAAACCGAGAATCGTTTGATCATCAATCACTCATTAACCAAGCCTTCCAAAGTGTGATTACAGGTTATTTGGGACTTTCTCACCTCTCTCTCAAGATGCCACTATAAAATCTCCTACCCAATCTGTATTTCAAGCATTTCTCCCAGATACAAACATACCATTTAGCAGAACAGGAAAGAATGCAGTGAAACAGTTTCCCCATACAATACCTCTATATATCAATGGATAACAGCTGTGCAAATATCAAAGGCATCATTTAAGCCAAAATCAGCCAATTTATTGTAGGTTAGCATGTTGCATGATGCCAGATACTATTTATTTAGAATGCCTAAAAGACATTCCGTTTTCTTGAACTATAAGATGGCAACTAGAGTCAGACCAAGTACATTTCATATAAAATGTCCTGAGTTCAATCACTGTCATCTACACATTAGGCATGAAAAAAAAAGGCTGAACAAAATCCTGGAGAACTTTTTGCCAACTTTTTGAGTATACTTGCACAGCTGCACTTTTGCTGCCGCTGCCTGAGTCCAGTTGCATTATGATCACTGGAATAAAGCTTCTTCCACCACATCCTTCCTGCTGCTATTATAACTGCTACACCCTTTCCTGAAAATGCAAGCCAAAGCAGTCCTTGAGAAGAAGCTGTTTGGCAGCTTGACTCCTATCCTTAGAGGTCTTCACAAAGTCTTATAACACAGTGGCCGCCAACCAGTGGGCTGGGGACCACTGGTGGTCCGTGAGAAAATTTTGGTGGTCCACAGAGAAATATCACCCCCAAAGCACCCCCCAAAAGCAATTAATCCAGGCTGTGCGGGAACACAAGGCTGCGCAGCCCACATGGCTTGCGGAAACACAAGGCTTGTATCACTTGCATTGCAAACAACATGAGGTAGCAAGAGGAGGGAGGAAAGGGCGAAGGGGAGGAAACTTGCCCCACTCGCCCCACGCAACTGGCCTGGCCACTGGGCTGCTTCTTTCCGTTTCTTTCTTCTTCTGCTTTTGGCTGCACGCAAAGAAAGCAGCAAAAGTCTTTCTTTCTCTCCCCCAAACTCCACCAGAAATGAGTCTTTGGGACTCTGCAAGGCATCCTGCTCCAAGAGGCTGCGCCAGCGCGACAAGTCTCACAAAGATTCATTTCTGGCAGAGTTTGGGGGAGAGAAAGAAGGACTTCTGCTGCTTTCCTTGCATGAAGCTAAAAGTCTCTCTCTCTCTCACCATGAGAACGAAGCTGGAGATGGTATCCTGCAATCTCAAATAAAGAATGATTGATAGGTAAGAAAACGAAGTGGGGAATTTTCCTGCAGATGGCAGGAAAAGATTTTACACTTAGTCCTTGATTTATAAGCACAAACAGGACTGGAACTTCTGTCACGAAGCAATGCAATTGTTAACTGAGTCATACCTGAGCAATCTTTTTTTGCTGCAATCACTTAACTTCCCCCTTTGACTTGAAGCTCACAGGGAAGGTCGCCAATAGCAATCATGTGGCCCCAGGATGCTACAACTGTCAGTTGCCAAGCCCCCAAATTTTGATCATGTGATCCTGGGGATGCTACAGTCATAAATGTAACAGCCAGTTGTAATATAATTTTTTTCAATGCCACTGTAACTTCAAACCGCCATTAAACAAATGGCTGTAAGAGGGATACTCTGCCTGCACTTACCTTCCTTTTTAATTATTTCAACGCAGATGTCACAGCCCCTGATCTGAACACAGATGAGACTGCACATAGCCCTTTCAATAAAGAAGACTCTTTGTCTCATTTCTAGATCCTCACCTCGACAGAACTGTTCGTAGTCAAAGATTTCGGTTTCAACTTTCCTTGGCAGCAATTTACGTGGAGGGTCCTGAGAAGGGTTGTCCAACTCCTTGGAGAATGCATGGAAGACCTGACAGGTGCCCAGTCGCTTCGCCCAGATCCTCCCGTTTTTCTGATATAATAATAACTTTGCAGTGTTTAATGCGGTCAAGGTATGTTGAACTCGCTTCTGATCCAACAGCACTTCTGGATTGGGAAACTGTATGACCTGGGCATTGTGTGGTTGGTGGCAGTTCTCCTGGTTGTACGTAAACATGCAGCTGTTTACTTCTGCTTCGTTCTGCAGCTTGTTATGGTAGTAGATGGAGACCTTTATGTTAAATGTGGCAGTTTCTGCAAGAGTCAAGAGTACACAGTGTAGTGAAAGCAGACGCAGTATCCTTTTGTCTGCAAAGTCTTGCATGCTGACTGAGCATTAGCAGAAAACAAAGAAGAAGACAGAAAAAGGAGTTTGGGATGGAACTATTCCCTACTTTACAATTAACAGGTACATTTTTTGTTAGCTATTGCTGCTCAGATATTTTTATTAGTTGCCTTCGTGAGCCCACAGAAAAGTCTTTCACTGACCTAGAGTAAGGGTCCCTAATCCCCGGGCTATGGACCGGCACTGATCCGTGACATGCCAAAAACCGGGCAGCGCAAACAAGCAAAGCCCCATTCATGGATGCGGACAGCACACAAAACCATGCCCTCTCCAGTCTGTGGAAAAACCTCTCTCCACGGAACTGGTCCCTGGTGTCCAAAAGGTTGGGGGCCACTGACCTACGGGGTCCTGAGAAGGAACATTGTTGATGGCTGGTTCATCTATTGGGAGGGTAGCTGAAGGTGCAAATACACTCTGTTCCATCATAACTTCTTCGTTTGCTGTAAGTGGATAGTCACTCCTCATTTCATTTTTCCTCATTCCATTATCCTGAGGCTCATGGTTCAGATAAATGTTTTCGACGAAACAGCTAGTATTGCAGACAGCTTCTTCTAAGACAGAGGAGAAAGAACAATTATTCTCAAATCAAAAGTGACAACTATATTTTAGCCACTGAGCCACTTTCACATGTGTCTACTTCTTGCTCAATGAACACACAACCCTTTATTTTACCGGGGGAATGCCATGTCAAGACCAGAGAGAGTTTGGGGGAAAAGGAAGCTAGGCAACGGAGGCATTGGCTGAAAAGTTAAAACTTCAACAATGGCAACATGGGTTAGATACCTCTAGCAACTGATGCAAATGGACTGTATACTGTTCATTTTTATCCAGTACAATGTTGGCTCATAGACCTAAGATGGACTGTGCACGTGACTCTAATTAGAATTTATGAATCACTTGGCAAGACTGGGAGAAGACTGATTGAAGTGTTTGAAGTACAACTGGTGTAATGTAAATAGATCCATAGTAGTCAATAGTGGTCCAGAAGATCCTGGGGCTGGGGTAGGGGAAATACACACGATATGAACACATATATGTTAGCAGTGTATCATGTTGTATACAGACTTCCTTACTTACAATGATTTTGGAAATAAATGCAAATGTTTGGTAGTTTTATCTTTGACCATATAAAGCTATCAAATCAAGAGGTGGGAAAAACTCACTCTGTCAAGGACCTAGGAATACTTCTCTCAAACGATCTAAGCCCCAGAGCTCACTGTAACAGCATTACCAAAAAGGCATTAAGAATTGGTAACCTTATTTTGTGAAGCTTCTTCTCCGCTAACATTAAATTGCTAACTAGGGCATACAAAACCTTTGCCAGACCAATTCTTGAATACAGCTCATTCACCTGGAATCCACACTGTATATCAGACATTAATACGATTGAGCAGGTTCAGAGGTATTTCTTAAGAAGAGTACTCCACTCCTCTGCTCGCAATAGAATTCCCTGTGCCTCCAGGCTTGAAATTTTGGGCTTGGACAATCTGGAACAGTGCCACCTGCAGTCCAATCTAAGCATAGTACACAAAATTGTCTGCTACAACGACTTGCCTGTCAATGACTTCTTCAGCTTCAACCAAAACAATACACGAGCAAACAATTGATACAAAGTCAAGGTAAACCGCTATAAACTCAATTGCAGAAAATATGACTTCAGCAACAGAGAGATCAATGCCTGGAATACTGTCTACCATAGACGTCACCCCATTCCTAAGAGATCCTTAAAGGGGGTGTTCATAAGAGGACCAGTGTACCTACCATGCCTGTCTTACTGTCCCCATTTATCTGTATTTACTTCCTTTGTTCATGCTTATGTTCATACCTATATTTGTTATCTTATACATGTTTGACAAACAAATAAAATAAATAAATAACCTAAAATGCCTGCGAAGAATACAAGGAATTCAAGGAATGAAGAATACAAGGAATGAAGCTGTTGAAAAATGAAACGATTTTGAAATCCTTATAAGGTTTATAAGGTTTAGCCAAACCACTTACTTCAGTCTTAATGAATAAAATAAGAGGAAAGTCAAGAAAATTGTGTGATCTTGCCCTATCCCAATCACATTTTGAACACAATTCTATGTCTCCAGTGAAAACAGCCATTCTCTGCATTGCTTTATTGAACAATTCACTAACAATGTTCCTCTGCTGCCCTTGGTTTATATTTTCTCTTACTAGCTTCCTAGTTCCCCAAGAAGGATATGTTTCCTCTCCAAATACGAAGTGTTTAATTGGGAGACAGGAGAGAGCCAAGTAAGCTCTCATTTTCTGCTTAACAAGCAATTAGCCTGATTTTTTTTTTCATTCCTCTTCCACCTTTAATAAGTTTGCAAAGTCTGGGCAAATGGAATTAGGAAGAGTGGAACTATCTTTTGATAATGTCAATATGAATTTAAGCCACTACACTTTAAGGAAAGTTTTGGGCTCCATTTGGGCTGAACTGAGCTAAGTATGCTGCAGAATACTTTACTCACCCAACTTATTGAGTTGATTTGCACCAGCAAAGTTTTGTTGAGCATGTGATACTGGAAAAGCAATGGTTGACTGGGAAAGCTCATTTGTTGGGTTTGCAGGTAGCCACTGGGGTCCTTCTTGGTAACAATTACTTGCCACAGGTTCAACCACTGCTCCATTCCCTATGGGTAAGCAGCCATTTTGGGTGACCTGAGGGGTTTCACAGGAACTTCTTTGCTCATACAAAATAGCATTTCCTGCTGTATTTAGAAAAATAAAACAAGGTAATCAGCAAAAAGAATCTACAATCCTTATAATAGATAGGAAAAAAGATGATAAAAAGAGCTCTGTAGGTAGCCCCTCTTAATGTATGTTCTCCAGCCACTGATCTTCTCCACAAGATTCCCTTTGTTTCTTTTGGATATAAACCTAGCATGAAGGTATTACAAGCCTAATTTAATGGAGTCAAACAGATAGCCCAAAACACAAAAGTTTAAATGATCGGCCCAAGAAACATTTCAGTGAGTGAGCAAACAGGAATTATTAAAGGACATGGGAGCGTTTACTATACAGGAAAAAAGATTTGACATGATACAAGTCTTTGACATGTAAAGATTAACATCTGGAAAAGGCAGAACTTATTTTTTGTTGTTCCAGAGTGTTGGACTAGAACTAACAGGTAAAATTAGAAGAAACGTGGTTCAAACTAGACATCAAGGAGGAATTTCCTAACCGAACTGTCAGGCACTAGAATAGGTTGCTACATGACTGGATGAGTTCTCCTTCATGACAGGTCTTCATCCAGAGGCTGGAGAGGTACCTGTCAAAGAAACCCCCAACTGTCATAATGGCAAACCTGTGGCATGCAAGCCGCAGGCAAACTTACCTCATTGCGCATGTGCGCGTCCTCCCAGCTGATTTTCAGCTGGTTTGAGGCCTTTTTCGGCCTCCCAGAGGCTTGAGCTTCTGCAGCCTGAAAAATAGGCCCTTTCATCACTTCCTGTATTTCCGGAAATACCGGAAGTGATGAAACGGGCCAATTTTTCAGGCTGCAGAGGCTTTCCTCAAACCTCTGGGAGGCCGAAAAAGGCCTCAAACTGGCCGAAAAACAGCTGGGAGGGACAATGCAGGCAAGGGGGTGGTGGTGGCGGGGGGATTGCGCACACATGCACAGGGGGCGGGGGGGCGGATGCATTGCCTTCTGGGTGCTGGCATGCAAGCACACGCATACAAGCGTGCATACAATTTTTGGCACAGAATCCCAAAAAGTTTAGCCACCACTGCTCTATTGAATCCAGTACGAAGCAGGAAGATGGACTAAATAAATTACAAAATCCCTTCCACTTCCATAGTTTTGTGACTCATTGCTTAAAGTCCATGTTTAGACTTACCTATAAGATGACTGGAATCTGCAGTTACTATTGGGGCCCATGAGATATGTTGCATTTCAGTCAGATTCAGTTGGGACTGCTGCTGCATAATCCACTGGAGTGTATCATTATTAGTCTGGTAAAAATTGCCTGCTGCATTCTCATTTGGTAGTGCAGAACCTACATACACATTAATATCCACCATTAATAAGATTTTTGCAATGGCATGTATGAGATAAACTCTGATAAAACCTACTACTTTTATCAAGATTAAATGTAAAACTCAGCATCAATTATGTACAAATACTTGGGGAATCTTGGGGAATACTTGGGGAATCTACACCATTGGATTGCAATGGTTGTTAAATGTCTGCATGTGAGTATTAACAAAGGGAAAGCCAATGGCAAATATGCATGCTCAGTTATGCATTTGAGTAGAAGCAGCCTGGTGTCAGAGCACTTCATTCCATTCTGTCCCTGATTGTGCTTTTAAAGTTGTAGCAACGTTTCGGCAGAATCTCATCTGCCCTCATCAGGCTTCTGTATTGAGTTCGTCTGTCCAGACGAACACAATACAGAAGCCTGATGATGGCAGATGAGATTCTGCCAAAATGTTACTACAACTTTAAAAGCATAACTATGATGACAAAGCTGAATACCATACACACACACATACACACACACACACACGCACATATATATGGGAGATACATGAACCCTTTGGAACCCCATGGACAAGCATCTAGGAACTCAATTGATCATCCCCCTTACAGCTGACCAAACCTGAAACTGGGTAGGAAGTAACACTGATGCAGAATAATGCCCTCAATTCCCACACATTACAGGGGCCCCAAAAGAACACCATAATTCATGGTAATGAGTGCTTCTAAGAAACTAAATAGGACTAGGAGGGATGCACTCGGGCCATCCAGGTCCAAATACAGAGTGATCAGTGCAGTTTCAGTCACAGAACCCCAAGTCTGAAATCTGACCAAAAGGGGGATTTTATCTAAATTTGCTCTGTCCAAGATAACTTTGCAGCTGCATCTATACCCTTTCTCAAAAACGTTTGCCAACAAATGACCCAATGTAGCCTCTTCAGGAGTTATCAATAAAGTACATTTGATCAGGTTCTCTTCTTGGCCAAACAATGTTCAGTATGACAATAGATTATTAAACCTAAGAAGTATACTGCAAATTAAGAAGTTCCCCCCACCCCTTCATTTACACACCAATAATTCAGTCATGCAACAATAGGCATTATTAGACATAATTGGCAGCTCAAATTCCTAATTTAAAAAATTGCCATTTCACAGACATAAAGTTGCCTGCAACTGTGGTTCCAGCTGAAGCATGATAGTGAAAATAGGCACATTTATACTTTATACACATTTATACACATTTATACTTGTCATTATCAAGCATGTTTCATCCCAGCCTAGTATGACAACCCAAGCCTCTACCCCAGCCAACTCTTATGAGCACCCACAACTTTACCTGGCATTCCATTTTCCAGTGTCAAAGTTTGAAAAGCAGCATCAATTTCCTTCTGTGAAGCAGACGAAACGTTTTGTTGCAAATACTGAGAAACACCATGTGAAAATGTTCATTATATTCTGATCAATATTTTTCAGTAATCCATTCACTCTCAACTTAAACCAGCACAAATGCTACCTCAGGCTTCCAAATTAAGTTACGTGCATATTATGCAGGAAGGACCCAAGAGTCATTGCTGTCAAAACCACAGACTTAAAAGTATGTAGTTCACATCTCCCATTTAAATCTATATGAATCACATTGTGTACTTCTACTAGGCAGGAAACGGTTATGTATTTTCTCCCATGAACAAATAAAAGGAAAACAAAAGCAGTTTAGACCCTCCTTGAAAATGTTTAGTCAGTTAGGAATTTGAGATGACAGATCTTGGTATGACAACTCAACAGTAAATGTAGAGCGTCTCAAATTTCAACCTTATCATGTCCAGGAAGGGTGCTCAAAGATTCCTGTCTAAATTACTACACAGATGGTGACAATCCATGTCAATAATATTTGATCCAAAGGATTATTTGCTTAGCATAAGGCAACTTCTAGATTACCAAGAGTTTCTAGACATTCTTTCTATCTAGGCACCGAACATCTCCAAATTAATCAATTAAAATGGATTGGAGGCCATTTTAGCAGACTCTCAGTATATTAAAACAGCTTAAACTATTAATATCAGTCAGACAACCTAGACTAAAATAATCTAGTAAGCACACAAATCAACAAAATGGTTGTATTATGTATCTTCAATAGCATATTCTAATACCAAAATATAATACACTGCTCAAAAAAAAATAAAGGGAACACTTAAAACAACACAATGTAATTCCAAGTCAATCACACTTCTGTGAAATCAAACTTTCCACTTAGGGAGCAACACTGACTGACAATTTCAAATGCTGTTGTGCAAATGGAATGGACAACAGGTGGAAAGCATAGGCAGTTAGCAAGACATCCCCAATAAAGAAGTGGTTCTGCAGGTGGTGACTACAGACCACTTCTCAGTTCCTATGCTTTCTGGCTGATGGTTTGGTCACTTTTGAANTTTCACTCTAGTGGTAGCATGAGACGGAGTCTACAACCCACACAAGTGACTCAGGTTGTGCAGCGAAGTTGTTTGTCATTGGGATTGGTTTTTGCAATGGTGTTTATTGTATGAATGAATATGCGTTTGCTGGACTCATTTTTGCAAACAACTCTACAAAATTTTGGGGTCACCGAGCCATCATTGTATTTGGACTCAGGGCCATCTCTGGTTACTTCAATATCTTCAGGAGAGATCTACATCCATATCTAGGAGTTATTCTTAAAGCAGATGTTTTAATATGGGGACTGCCTGTTGTGGATAATTGCTATAATTGATACTACACTCAATATTTAGGTTTATCTAAATCAGGGGTGGGCCACAATGGCCCCTTTACAACCTGTGGACTTCAGCTCCCAGAATTCCTGTCCCAGCCATGCGCAGGAATTGTCATGATTATGCCATCTCAGGAATTCTGGGAGTTGAAGTTCACAAGTTGTAAAGGGGCCATAATTGCCCACCTCTGATCTAAATAGAGATAATGTGGGGAAAATGATTACAGGACTATCGTCACTCCTTACAAGCAGCACCATTGCCTGCACTGTATTTTTTTTTTAAAGAATTTTTATTGTTTTTTAAAACAAACATTAACAAACATAACATAAAAACATCAAGCCATCTTCCATATATGTACAGTGCGTCAGTTGGTTTACAAATTTTTTTGTGCTTCCATTTGGTAGTCTTCAATTACAATTATATTATATTTGATCTCGTATTTACAATCCAATATTAAATGCATTAATATCATTATTAATCAATCATTTGACTATACTTATTATTCATTCATGCTTTAAGA